>JAFEMH010005758.1:0-150402 GCA_022495995.1 Adenophora triphylla var. japonica
ACATTTCTTGATGAGTTCAAACACGGTCTACTCTCAAGTTCACAACATGCTAAAAGACGGCAATACATTTAACTAATAATGTGTTTGCAAATGCAATGAATGGATACCTAGGAGGTCATTCCGCGCCATCTGCGTTTGTCCTCGCCATTCTTTCCTTTCTTCCCTCGTCCCGGCGAGTCTTCTTTCGCTCACGTGAACCAACTCTGCGTCTCTCGGTCAGAGATGCGGGGTCCTCCCAGTAGAGTCAAATAATCCGGTAGCTCTCGGGGCTTCATTCGCCCGTGCTTCGGCTCGGATCTCCTCCCTGCGAGTGCAGCCAAAGAGGACCTCTCCACTGTCGGTCGGTCAACTCTAGTCTCGTAGTCAAACAAAGTGTCTCCGTCACATCCGAAGGGTCGGACCGGAGCTTCGGAACTCCTAAGGCAATAGCTACTACGGCAACCGGGTCCCAGAGAATCGCTACACGCTTTGCTCTCCGAGACCACTTGGGGCGCTTGACACGCTGCTTTCCATACCGGGCCGGATGCTTGAGTCGTCAATACAACGCTCCCCAGACGTCTAAGGAGTACCACGGGAGGGAAAGCGGAATACTTCCATACCCTCGGAAAATACAAGAAGGCACCTGAAGAGCCGCCATGCAAAGAGGAACTACCTCCGCGGTAGCAAGGTCATCCCGGCCAACAAAGGCTCCTGCTTCATCCCAAGCTGGCAGGAAACAAGCGACGGAATATAGAAGGAGGACCAAGACAAACTGGAACTCGACAACGTAGGACCCTTCTGCAAGACCCTCCTGGTCTCAATCCTCCCGGTCACGGAACCCACCGGCGGATCGATGCGTACCAAGGCTGTGCCATCCATCTCTCCCGGGCGGGTGATCCATATCCAGCCAAGAGGTCGGCGAGCAAATGACCACGGGCTAAACGACGTCGGAGCCTCGGGCATGGCCTGAAGTCTCTCTCGCGGCCACAAGGTGAGCAAAGCGGGGCTTCCCCCTCTCATAAAACGATCCCCGGTCGCCGGACGGTCGATACCATGAAGAGTCTCCCCCGGCACCAACGGGACAATATCCTCTCCCGGCTCTGCGGTGCCCTACCACATCTAGCGAGCGCCATCCACAAATGCGAGGAACGGACCGGAAAAAGCGTCGCCGTCGTGCACAAAGCAAATACATCCCAAGAGACGTCACTCTCATCATCGGCCATGAACCGCTCCAGGCGGCTCGGAAATGTCGATATGACCCGAATCAAGGATCATGCCACTGCACTTCTTCCAACGAAGTATGAAGAAAGTCTGCAAGCTTCACGCTCGCGCGGACACCACCAACGAAAGGAAGCGAGATGGCCTCCACCTCCGGTCCTCCAATCAAAGCCCGAAAATCCTCAAAAGTGGGCACCATTTCATTGTAGGAGAAACGGTACACGTGCCTCCTAACATCCCAGAACTTCGCGGCGGCCGCAACAAATCCCAATCGGGAACCAACTCCTTAAAAGACCAAGCCGAGCAAAGACGAAACCTTACCTCGAAAGCCCGTCTACGATGCCTCATGCGGCGCCGCATCCACGTTTTCAACTGCTCAAGGAAGTGTGCTTGCCTCTCTGCGAAAGCCTCGGCAAAATTCTAGGGACGTACGAAGAATCCATGGCAAAAATGGAGGTTCCTAGAGAAAATGGGGAAGAAAGCTCGAAAATGGTGCAAATGGGGAAATGAGGAAGAACCGAGACCTTTGGAAAGCATTTATGTCCTTCCCAAAAGCAAGGTTGGTCCGTACGGACCTCTTTGCATGCTAAGTATGTCCGTACGGACCTCCTTGCAAACAGAACCCATTTCCTCGGCAAACGGTACAAAAACCCTTTGTCCTCAATGAAACCTTGCTCCAAAGCGCCCAAACAACGGCCAAAGCCATTCCCGGCAAACATACACTACCCTGAAATGCACTCTCGGCTCACGTGGCATGCACAAAATATAAAAAATAATAATAGCAACAATTTCTAGGACAAATCCGGGAATCACAAAAAATGACATTACATCTTAAAATAAAATCTTGTTTGCCATGCAAATACATGTGTTTTATTACGGGTACCAATAAATGTCTGTTGCTAAACAAAAAAAAAAAAGGAGGGATATGAAAAGAGGAAAGCAAATGAATACTAATCGGAATCCTCGGCATCATCATCCTCGCCGAGGTCCTCCAAAGAAAAGTCGGGCATCCCGGCGAACTCGCCGTCACATCCTCGTCGTCGAATACCGAGGCACCCGCCGGAGGCTCCCACGAAAAGTACTCGGAAGGATCAAATCCGGCGAAAGGATCAAAGAAAGAAGGCTCACGAGGAACCCTCGCACTGTGCGCCGTGCGGAGGCATGAGCCCTGATAAAGGGCTGCTCCCTCGAAGGCCACTGCGGCTCAGAAGATGTCCGGCATCCATGCTATGCCGCCCCCTCAAAGGCCCCTCCTGCTGCGGCTCAGGCTCGGCTCTAGGCGGAGGAACGTCCACGAATGCCTCGAAGGCATAGGCTCGTACGGCCCGGCACACGACGCGAAGACCGGCGGGACATCTTCGACGCCATCTTCTTAGCGAAGGAGCGCGTCGCCACGTAACAGCGAGTCGGCATATCGTAGGCTCTCCCCGGGACTGCACCGACAAGAAGCCAAGGAAACGCTCATCAAATGCGGTTATACTCGACAACAAAAAGAAAAATGCGAGAAAAGATGCCAAGATGGAAAAGAGTCGGCACACTCGCGATCTGTCGGGATCCACTCGGTATGCGGCGGGAGCTGCTCGGAGCAGGTACGAGACACCCTCCTCCTCGATCCGTCCCCGCGGACGTACGTGAAATCCGGTCCCGGCATCGGAACCTGCAGGGGAGCTGCGGGCCGGCCCTCTCTCTCCGCGCCGGCTGCGGCGTCCTCGGCTTCCTCCTCACGAAGGCCCCGTACTCCTCTCCGTATAAAATGAACTCCTCGGCGCAGACACCGCCCAGGTACCTCTCGAAGTCAAGCACATCCATATCCCGGGAGTCAAGCATCCCGAAAGGGAGGGTCCCTCGGAGCCACGGGAAGCACACCGGGGCCATCTTTGCCCGAGAAGACCCGCTCCCCGTACATGACATCACAAGTCAAGCCCCGCGGCATCTTCCGCCGCGTGTCACCTCGGGAGCCCCTCAAACTCATCTCCCTCATACCAGGAGTCCACGGGAACAAGACAAACCCCTCACGGCTATCTCTCTCCAGACGCTCCTGCACATCCCGTAGGCGATGGTGAGCTTCCCATTGGTCCTCCTCTTCCTCGCCGTACGAGCCCGGCCCCGGCATAGCGGGATGCGCGACAACGGCCCCCGGATCCCTATCCCACGGGAAGCCTTTGGAAAACCTCATAAAACCACACTGTGACAAAAACGAGAGAAGGCTCGGTGCAAAAGACAATGGAGAAATGACAAGTTGCTAAATCAAAAAACGGCAATAAACTCATACCTCCCGAGCAAAGTCAAAACAGGGCCAGCAGGCTGGCCACCCCGGCTAAACCGGTCAGGAGAAGTAGAGCTCGGCCAAGCACGCCTCGCCCCAAGCAATATCGCGAGACCCTATCCGAGTCAATCAAGCTCTCCAGCAAAGCGAAGGGAGGCTGCGGTCGCGTGGTTCGAGAACAAAGTCTCGGACGGTGCATACCACAAGAAGGAGCGCGCCAAGCTGCTCCGTTGTCACACTGGCCGGTACCCGGATGTAGGCCCCAATGCGGCCGTGATCCTCATCTCCACGTCACTATACGGCATGCCCGGCCCTGCGAGGACGAGGCTCAAAGCCCGGCGGCTCGGTCGGCACATCATCGGAGATCATGTCTCTCCACCTCACGAGGCTCCTCCTTTGAAGGAAAGCCGGTAATCGCGGCAAAATCGGTGGGCGTCACCGTCACCTCGCCCCGGCTCGGGTGGAAGGTGTGGGTGGTATCCCACCAATACTCGGATAAACCCGGAAGACACTCTTGTTCTTCCTCGTGTCGAACACTCCGGCCCGGGTTCTCAACGAACACACCGGGCCGAAGCATAAACCGGCCTCAGGGACTCGGCCTACCGTCCACGGAAATATCGGGCATCATTGCCATAGCTCCACAACGGCCTCGAGCGATCCCGAGTCTTCATCCTCTTGGCCTTCCGGCCGGCCATAAGCCCCGCATCCTGCAGGTAAACACAGCAAAGGTACGTCAATCACAGTACTTAATATAAAGGCACATATAACCCGTCACAAAACACGGCACATATATTGCACATAATTTTCACATACATTATACATATAATTTTTCCATGTAACCCGTCACAAAACACGGCACATATATTGCACATAATTTTCACATACATTATACATATAATTTTTCCATGTAACCCGTCACAAAACACGGCACACAATGCACATAATTTTCACATATATCATGCATATAATTTTTCCCATGCAGTCCGTCACAAAAACACGGCACACACTGTACACATTTTCTCAAAAGAAAAAAAAGGGGGGGGATTAAACCCTACACGACACATTTTCAAAAAAAAAATCCGTCCCTACACGGACACGGCACATATTGCACATATTTTCCCCACAGAGTCCGTCACCCAAAAACACGGCACGACACATATGCATAACACAAAAAAAAATCCGTCCCTACACGGCACACACTTTCACATATAACCCGTCACAAAACACGGCACGTGTCACATTTTTTTCACAAAAATTATCACTACACGATAATTTTTCTCACAATGTACATACATAAATAGCATACGGTACAAAACACCAAAGCATGCAATTCACTAGATAGGCACTTTATTTTCACAAATAAGAGCTAATCTACACATTTCTGCACAAAATACACATACCCACAATTTTTACATGTCCATTTTCAACAATTCATCAAGAATTTCACAAAAAGGCATAAAATAATAACAAAAAATTCAAAAATGCGAAAAACTAAAACCTAGTTCTAGCATTCAAAAATTCGAGCAGGGAATCAAAACGGAGCAGATTTCTTACCTCCCCGACGTTCATGGAGCGACGATTGTGCACCTCCGGATTCGGATACAAAACATCCGGGTTCTTCGAAGATGGAACGAACGAAATCCAATTCCTTTGGAGCTCCATTCGCTGCTCAACCACTTCCTGACTGCGTTGACGACGACTCCTTCGAGATCCCTCCGCCATTGCAAGCGATTCAAGCGAAAAATGGAAGATTTTGGTGTAAAAATGGAGGATTTTTTCTCTCTCTCTCGCTTTGGTTCACGACGGAAATGAGGAAGAAGAAGTGGGGGAGCCTCGGCATTTAAGCTGGTCAAAACACAGGAGCTGTAAAAAACAAAGGTGGTCCGTGCGGACCTCTTTGCAACAGGTTGGTCCGTACGGACCTCTTTGCAAGTGGTGGCCAAATTACTTTCCTGCCCTTATAATCTTTGCCCCTGGCTGTCCTAAGGCCTTTTCCAGCAAATCCAAGTGCAGAATGGTCCCTAACCCTTCAATTCAACCCCCGGCCGTCAGCGTAAGACCGGTCCTCGCCCACTTCAACGGCAATTCAACCACCGGCCATCAACGTAAGACCGGTCCTCGCCCACTTCAACGGCAATTCAACCACCGGCCATCAACGTAAGACCGGTCCTCGCCCACTTCAACGGCAATTCAATCCCCGGCCGTCAGCGTAAGACCGGTCCTCGCCAGCTTCAACGGCAATTCAATCCCCGGCCATCGGCGTAAGACCGGTCCTCGCCACTTCAGCGGCAATTCAACCACCGGCCGTCGGCGTAAGACCGGTCCTCGCCCACTCAGCGGCAACTCAATCCCCGGCCGTCGGCGTAAGACCGGTCCTCGCCCACTCAACGGCAATTCCAATCCCGGCCATCGTAAGACCGGTCCTCGCCCAGCCCAACGGCAATTCAACCACCGCCCGCGCCAATTCGAAGAACGCACCTCCCGGCACGAATGAGACGACACCTCCCAGCTCAGCCCAGCAACGCCCGACGGCAATTCAAGAAGGAGCGACGGCAATTCAAGAAGGACGCCTCCCCACGAGAGCGCCTCAAGGCACAAGACGCTCGGCCGACGCGCTCAACGACAACTCGGCCAGGAGGTCCGAAGTCATCTTCCCAACGAGAAAAGGGCCCTACGGGGTCATGCATCCCCGACAATTCAAGCAGGCGGTCGGATGTAAGCCCGAACTTCGCCCACTTCAACGGCGGCGCAAGCACCGGCCATCAAAGTAAGCCAGAGCTCCTCCCCAACAAGTCGAAAGGGAAGTCATACAAGGCTGCATATCCCCGGCCACCGGCCATCATCCTTGCCCGCTCAGCGGCAAAACAAGCACAAGAAGGAGCCAACACCTCCGAGTACAAGTCCCAAGGCACAAAACGCCTCCAAAATGCCAAATGGTGAAGCAATCACCGACCGTCATCCTTGCCCACTTCAACGGCAGCTCAAGCACCGGCAGTCATCGTAAGTCCAATCTTCTACATCAACATGCAAAAACACAAAGGCATCTACGCCTCTCAAAGCACAAGGCAGCCACGCCTCCACACCTGCGGCTAGAAGACGATTCAAAGTCCTCGCGCATTACATCAACTGCGGCTAGAAGACGATTCAAAGTCCTCGCGCACCACATCAACTGCGGCTAGAAGACGATTCAAAGTCCTCGCGCATTACATCCCCAATGCGGCTAGAAGACGATTCAAAGTCCTCGCGCATTACATCAAAGCTGCGGCTAGAAGACGATTCAAAGTCCTCGCGCATTACATCAAACTGCGGCTAGAAGACGATTCAAAGTCCTCGCGCATTACATCCCCAACTGCGGCTAGAAGACGATTCAAAGTCCTCCCGCGTGGCACCAACCGCCGCCAGATGACGATTCAAAGTCCTCCCGCGTGGCACCAACCGCCGCCAGATGACGATTCAAAGTCCTCCCGGCGTGGCACCAGCCGCCGCCGGATGACGATTCAAAGTCCTCCCGGCGTGGCACCAACCGCCGCGGATGACGATTCAAAGTCCTCCGGCGTGGCACCAACCGCCGCCGGATGACGATTCAAAGTCCTCCGGCGTGGCACCAACCGCCAGAAGACGATTCAGTCCTCACTCTACCTCCCGGCCCGGAAGGCTTTAAACCACTCGGTCCAGGAGACCGTATAAACCTCCCACATCACTATCTCCCCGGAAGGCTTTAAACCACTCGGTCCGGAAGACCGTATAAACCTCCCAAAATGACTATCTCCGGCCGGAAGGCCTTAAACCACCCGATTAGGAAAATCGTAAAATTTCCATCCCGGGACGCCACCACGTCCTCACAATTGACCTCGGCGGTCACCACATCTTAGGACACCACCACGTCCTTACCGCGACCTCGGCGGTCACACAACACTTCGGGGCACCACCACGCCCGCACTCACAAATTCACGACCTCGAACTACGACCGGGCTTGATTCCCGCCGAGGATACGTAGGAATCCTATCACGGGGTCCGGCCATCGACCTATACGGTCACCTAGGACACCACCACGTCCTCCACATCGACCTATGCGGTCACCCGGGACACCACCACGTCCTTACCACGGCCTCGGCGGTCACACGACACTTCGGGGCACCACCACGCCCGCATTCACAAAACACTCACCCCACACCCGAACTACGACCGGGCTTGATTCCCGCCGAGGATACGTAGGAATCCTATCACGGGGTCCGGCCTATTGACCTAAACGGTCACACAAAAGGACACCACCACGTCCTCACATTGACCCTCACGGTCACTTCCTCTCCCGGCCACGCGATCCAGTTAGGACCCTTATCTTATCGGCGACCCCACTTCTTTCATAAGTGACGTCGTCGAGGGCTTGTAAGTACCCCAATCTGGATCACCCCCTTTCAAACACACGGGAAACACCGCAGACTCATCCACGCAGTCTCAGAGACCTCTCTCACTCAAAACCCTCTCAAAACCCTCTCAAACCCCCAACCAAACCAAGGGAGGAGCCTTTGCAGGATAAAGGGACAAAAGGACCTTTTGGGAATTTTCGGAAATCGGAAAAGCAATTAAGGTCCGTACGGACCTCTTTGTTTCAATGATTACTAAATCCCCTTAAAGTCCACAATATTCCCTCAAATCCAGGGAAAATGATTACTTCCCTGCGAGTTGGTCCGTACGGACCTCTTTGCATGCAAGATGGTCCGTACGGACCTTATTGCTCGAGGGAACACCATCATTCAGAATATTCTCCATCATTGCGGATTCCCTCAAATCGAGGAAATCCAAAATTACTGGATAACCAAGAAGGTCCGTACGGACCTCTTTGCTCCGAAATTTTTACTATAAATAGAGGGCTTCCCCTCCTCATTTTCACACACCTCCCTCTTCTCTCTTCCTCCCTTAGCCTTCTGGCTCCCCTCTAAGTCCTCTCGAGGCACTCCGGCCCCTTTCGGATCCTTCGAGGCCTTAGAGCTCCCTTGTGGTGCTCAGAAGCCTCCCGAGCGCTCCCGAGACGCTCCGCGCTGCCCGAGGCACTCTCGAGGTACTCTGAGGCCCCTCGTGGTACTCCGAGGCCTTGCACTGGTCTTTCCACGGTGTCCGGCTCTTTCCGAGTCAAACCGACGATCCCAAACCACGCCGAAACTCTGCCCGAGTGACTCACCGCCACCACAACGCCACGCCAGAACCTCTGCCCGAGTGATCCCGACGATCCCCACGCACGCCGAACCTCTGCCCGAACGCAGCCTACAACCTCAACTCACGCCGAAACTCTGTCCGCGAACAACCGGCATCTCCCGAAGCAATCCCGATCTGCACCGGAACGCTACTTCGACCTCAAACACTATTCCCAAGCGGAAGACAGACACGAACCAACATTGGTAAGGCTTCCTTCCCGTACTATTTCAATACATTTCAATACATAGCATACAATGTAGACATCCGATACAGCATGCATTTTTAAAAGCACACACACACACACACACACAACATTTAAAGGATATTAGGGGTATCCGAAAGACCCGTTTTACGAGGCTACTCGGGTGAGCTCTAATATTCTAATATTCTCTTCCTGGGAGTCATCGACCTCCGAACTCAAAATCTCATCACACAAAAACGGTTTAAAATTATCTTTAAACTGATGCCCTTTTTCAATGTTTTGGGCTTAATAAAAACGGCGTGGCGACTCTACAAATGCGAAAACAAACGGCGAGACACCTCCAACGCGAAAGACTGCCAGATGCCGGGGCCGCGAGGCCTTTCTCGGATCCGGGCTATTTCAACTAGTTTTAAATATTATATTATATGCTTTTAATACTTATGCTAACTTTATGAGTTCAATTATGTCTTTAATTCTTAATTTAAGATAATTTGGGTGAGAAGTAAATTTAGAATCTTTTAAGAAATTATTGAATCCTAAATAAAGAACTTTGGGGAAATAATAAAAATAGAAATAGATAAATTGTGAGAGGAGGTTAAAATGGGTAGAATTAATAATTTGGGGGAAGGACTTAATTATTGATGAAAGCCTCTAGATATTTTGCCATGAGGGGCCATTTGAGTCCTACCCTCTCTAAGCTCCAAGTGTTCCCCTCCCCCATACTCCCTCCTTGGCCGGCCCCCCCCCTCTCCATTATCCTCCTCACACTCCTTCCTTCTCCTTCATTCATGCTTCTTCCTCCTAGAGAAAACCTTGAGAGCTCCATGGAAGCCCTCACCTCTTCTTCTTGAAGCCAAGCAAATCCTCCACCAAATTCAAGTCTAGGAGTATCATTGAAGTTGAATCATCTAGAGGAAATCAATCAAGCTTTAAAGATCATCTTTTCATCCTAAAATCCTAAGGTGAGTTGTTATGATTCCCTTCTTCTATGTGTTCATGAGTTCTTTGCTTTTTGTTCTTGGCTTGATGATGTTGATTTCTTGCTTGGAAACCCAAATGGGTGTTGAATGATTGGAAAATGAACTTTGTTGAAGTTAGGGTTCTTGGAAGATCATTTAAAAGGATTTGAAATAGGTGAAATGGGTAGAGATAAATAATCTAGGACTACTTGGTTTTGAGTTTACATGTTTTTATGGGACTTGGAAAGATTTAAGTATCATTTGGTGTTCTTGAGCTAAGTTTGGTTGAAGGAATGGAAAACTAGGGTTAAAAAGGGGTTAAAAACTGAGAATTGGGCTGGAGGAGACTTGGGCGGTCGCCCATGGGGGCTTGGGCGGCCGCCCATCATGGCAGGAGGTTCAAATTGCTAGGAGGTCCACTTGGGCGATCGCCCAAGTAGGTTAGGGCGGTCGCCCAAAGGGGCAGAAACCAAAAATTCTCTTGAGGTCCACTTGGGCGGTCGCCCAAGTGCAAGGGCGGTCGCCCAAGACCCTGAACCAAATTTTCGTAATTTAAACTAGGATCGTTTAGCAAGTTTGTTGACCTCTTATAAATGGTGACTCCCACCCGATATAAATTAGTAGAACCTAAGCAACCCGGATACGAATTGATCCTCTTTAACCTAGGTTAGAGTAGGATACCTTGGCTTGGCCATGACCTCTTATGTGGTCAACATGGAATTGTAGGAGTAGTTAAATATTGTTCGGAAAGTGGTCCAAACATGGGAAGTAGGTCTTGCACTTTTATTAAGATTATTCAAGGTTGGGTAATGACTTTGTAGGATTGGTTTATGGTATTTGGTGACTTTACTTGTTCCCCTATCCTTGGTGATTAGTTAGAAATAGCGTAGAAACCATGAGTTTCCCTACTTCGTTAATTGAAGATGAGCATGTATCGCCTTGTGACATTATTATCCCAATTTGTTGAACTGTTGAATTTGGTGTATACCTTAACATCCTGAGTATGGATTAATTGGCAAGTTATTGTGTGGTATCTCAAGTGTGAATTATTTGGTATATGATTATATTGTATCCCGGCGTGGATTATGTGGTTATATGGATACCTTACTTGAATTTATATTCATTGATGGAATTGATTGGCATGAGTATACTTTACCATGTTGTTATATTATAATGCATAGTGTATTATATGGTTGTTGCACTATGGTGTTGATTACATGAGTATGCATTACCATGTTATCATATTGTTATCCCGTTTTGTGGATTATCTCAAGTATCTATCATGTGCTTGAGCGTGTTTATGTTCGGGTGGGTATGATGGATTTCAATCAATTATTGATTTGTTCAATAAGTGATTGAAGGTTCGTCATACCGGTGACCCTTCCCAGCTCTGTGGCCACGGGGTGGGGCCGTGCTAACGACCGTATTGACCCAAAAGCTTTACGGACACTGTTGCGATCGTTGTAAGGAGGGACGAGATTATTGTTGGATACTCTAATATAGGTATCCTTTCTTATATGGATCTCTGGGGCATGAGACCTATAAGAGGTGAATGTGCTGGAGGCAATTCACCAAAGAGTGGAGTTTTACTCCCACGTTGTACGACTTATTGCTCAGACGGGAAAAAGGTAAAATGAGGTAACGTAAGGTGTTTACCGCTTTTATAATGTGTTATGTGCTACCATGCTATGTGTTGCACTTTGTTTGGCATCTTCTTTGCATATCATAATAGCTCATTGAGATTTATTCTCACCCCTCTCCCTTTACTGTTTTAGATTCCGAGACAGGTGACCCGAACCCGTGAGGCCGGGGATTTCATTGTGGACTTTGCTTTTGGGGCTTGACAAGTTAAGTATAGGATTCGGTTGTTAGGAGTATTTATTAAGTAATCTTCTTTTGTAATTTGTATGGAAAACTCTTTTGTTAAACAAGGTTAATCAAGGTTTCCAATGTAATTGGTTAGATGTCGGTTTATTAAAGTTGTAGTTGGATTTCCTTTAAGCAGGGATATTATCAATTGATTTTTATTTGGAAGTTTGAAAAGTGGTTTTCCTTTAAAGGCAAATAAATGTTTTAAAATTTAGATGGAATTTCTTAGTTTGAGCTCCCTTAGCTCGGGACACGTGTTAGGTCCCGGGTTGGGGTGCTCACAAAATCACTCCTTACAAACCCTAACACAACTTGAACTCCCACCTCAAACCACATCACACCAGAATCCACACACATGTCCGGGTACATATCCATCTTCACCCGCTCTATGGAACTCGGTTTGTCTCATTACTTTTCAAGATTGAATTTAACCAAAAATTGTCCATCTTGCAGAGAAATATTAAAAATAATACTGAGAATATATTTTGTATATTATAAGGATAATGTCTGTCATTAGAAGATTTAAATCTTGTATAGCTTAAAAAGATAATCTTTATATCTGAATAGGTGATTACCTCTTGTAATATATATATATATATATATGTGTGTGTGTGTGTGTGTTACTCTTGTGATTAATAAAATTATGTTATTCATATTACTTCTTCTTCTACATGTATGACTTCGTCTACCATTATTTGTTCTATTAGATACTTTACTTTATTCCATAAACGACCCTAAATAACAATCCATATTAAAGAAAACTTTTCGCATTTTACTTGTCTATGGATTCGATTCGGAGGGTAGATTATGGGAGCGCAAACACCAACACCTAGGGCTCGTTTGGTTGTCGGATAAGAATTAGCAGTATTAATAATGAGGGGATTATTAATACCCTCGTTATTAGTGAAGGTAATAATAATCCTAATTTCAAAAATAATATGATGTTTGGTAGAAACCGGATTAACATACTTAAATCCTATCTTGACACGATATAATTTTTCATTTTCCAACAATACCCCTAAACAATCATATAAAATCCTAAAATCAATTCATGTTTTATTGTTTTTGTCCACTACTCCAAATTGCTATAGATTAATTGAATAAAACTACAGTAAATTTAGATCACAAAAGTGTTATGAACATCTAATTTAGTTTCAAATCTAATATACTAAAAAATTGAAGTGCAATTGGATTAATTTAAAGAAATTGATTTCGATTTCGATTTTCACTCCGATTCTCATACAAAAAAGACGTGTAATTGGAGAAAAGCGAGAGGTGAGAAAACAACCCCCTCCTCTGCGTCTCTGACAAATTCACACAAAGACTGAAACCTCGAGCGCCCTCTCCCGATCAATCTCTCTCCGGTGAATCGGAAATAATGGCGACGAACACCAGGGTTTCCTGCTTGATTTTCTCTCTCCTCATCCTCCTCATCTCCGCTCCCTTCATCCAAGGTTTGCATCTCTGTTGTTTTCAGATCTAGATTTCTAAATTAATCACTCCCGTGTTCAGGTTTCCCGATCGAGATCAATTCTGTTTTGGTTTTCAAATTGAGGGAGAGGAGAAAAGCGAGAGATGAGAGATGGGTTTTGTAGGCAATTGGATTAATTTACAGAAATTGATTTACAAATTGGATCAAAGAAGATGACGATGTATTTAGGCTCTTGGGTTTACCGTCTAATTTTTATATTTTTTTTGGAAGGGGTATATTTGAGAAAGAGAATTAATCCGGATGTTTTTTAAGGAGGGGATTAATAATTCTACCTTTTATCTGGGATAATTAGTGAGGGGATAATGCCCTTATCCCGATAATGTGGCTAATTAATACCGATTGATTATTATCAACCAAACACCAATTAACTCGGCTTAATAATCCCAATCTAAGTTATCCTATGTGTGAATACCGCCTACCAAACGGCCCCCTAGGTTATAAAAAAAGAACAAAAAAAAAAAAAAAAAAAAGAGAACGAAACTCTTAGCATCCTCTAAGCTTGCTATCCAAGTCTCTTTGCACGTCTTCATAAGCAGTTTAGATTATGTTCTAAATTATCATACTACAATGTACAATATGATATGGTTGTACTTTTCCTTGTTACACAAATTCTTATAGTTTGAAATTATGAAGAGGGAAAAGTAAGACACTTCAGAGATTTCGTGCATGCAGGAATAGTCCAATATTTCAATGCTTCAAGATCCGTGATGAATTTTTTGACATACACTTGGGACCCTCTTGCAACTACTCCGTATGTTTTGTGGTAGCTACATTAGATGGTCACAAAGTCAAATAAAGTTGGACATCAATCACATTAATACATGGAAATCAAATTGTCTATAAATACAAAGTGAATTGCACCAAATTATTCAATCAAAGAAGCAATAACCAAAGACATATCACACAAAGACGTCATGGAACCAAATTGCGAAGAAGTTGAAAAAGGTGTGTACGAGCAATTCATGCACATTTATTCCCATGCATCCTTTTAGAAGCGCATATTATTTCTTATAAATCCATAATATTTCCGAAGACATTTATAATTAAGTGAACGTGTTATGTATGCGCAGGTAAGATCAGATGGCCGGAATTGATAGGGGTGAAAGGAGAAATAGCTGCAGCTACGATAGAAAGGGAGAATCCACTGGTTAATGCCGAGATCGTATTGGATTCGCCCGAGACGGTTATTCTTCCTGTTTACATATGCGACAATGTTTTAGTTTGGGTTGATGAAAATGGTATTACTACCAGGGTCCCTGTTATTGGTTGAACTATGGCAAGGATGAATACTCTTTTTTTTTTATAGAAAATAAAGCTGGATTTTCTATAATCCATGTATTGTAATGTACTTATAATACGATGGCATAATGAATTATATCATTGTTGTTTCTTTACTTCAAAATAAAAATAATAATATTCACTCTTTCTTCAAAATTATCCATCTTAGGATTACAACTTATTATTCATTTTATGTATGCATTACACAAATTTTTAGTACGTGTAACTGGACTACGTGCATATAACAACTTAAACTTTTATAACAAGTGATAACTCTATATATGGCATTTAGCACAAGATCCCGAGTTCAATTACACTCGCTTGCAATATTATCCGGATTTATAACAGGTGATAACTCTATACATGGAAAAATTGCATGGGATGAGGGCGCATAATTTCCAAATAACCCTTAATAAATTTCCACCGTCCATATCCACACTGGTTCTGACACAAATTCTTAGCCTAAATGATTCAAAGTTCTTGCTTCTAACTGATCCACTGTGATTCAAATAGCAACCAATTTAGCCATTCAATTTTGCTTAACAAACATGTTTTATGTTTTTTTTTACACTCCTAAAGTTTATAGAGTTCCAACACGCCTCAGTAAAATTACTAAAGATAATACTTCCTTTCATCTTATTAAAATGAATAACCTTTTTTGTTTCAAAATATGTCCCAATATTTTAAAACCATTTTTAATATTTCATTTTATACTGTACATGCATAACTAAAAATTTGAAATGGAATAGAAAGAATATTACGGAGTATGAATTTTTACTATTAAAAGTCATTCTTTTAAGATTATCCATTAAATATGAAATATGCCATTCATTTTGAATGGAGGGAGCAGCATTACTCAATAATACTCCGTATAATGAAAAAGGGTTAACTTATATTCTCCGTTCCATAATAATTTTCATACTATTTTTTTTTTGTTCTTCCAATGACAAATATCACTTTACTAAATTAGAAAATAGTCATTATTCATATTTACCATTGTATATACTGTTGAAAAATAGTGTGTTTTGAAGGAAATTAATGGGTTAATTTCTAAATGGTAATTTTGTCAAATTACTTAAGTGGTTTAGTGTGTTTGAGAAATAAAATATTTAATTATTCAAAATGATTTTTGGATGAATTAAATATAAATGCTCCAAGGATTTGGCCAAATAAAGTTTGATTTTGTAAATCAAAAATGATCTTGAAGTTTTCTGAGGTGCTCGGCCGAGCAGAGTGAATGACTCGGCCGAGCATAGCATGACAGAAAACAAAGTTTCTGGAAAAGTCATGCTCGGCCGAGGCATATGCCTTGCTCGGCCGAGCAGAGCCTTGCTCGGCCGAGCAGGCTATAAGACTCGGCCGAGCAGATCCTGGACGGACATTTAACAGCCAATATTAAATGCGTAAAAGCGAAATGAAAATCATTATGTCTAATGATTTTGGATTAATGGTGGTTTAATTTTCGTAATAAAATTGTTTATTACATTTTATTACTTAATTAAAACCATTGATTTTCAGTTTTTATTGGTTGATTGAATATGATATATTGTTGTTTGTTAACAACAATTGGAGGACTTTTGGAAAATCATTTTGAACAACACAACAGACCACTGCAGAAACATACTCTTTCTTCTGAATTCCTCCTCCATTCTCTTTGGTTGCATATTGTCATCTTCTTCCTTGGCCTCCTAGCTTGCATATACAAAGAAGAGGTGATCTAGTCCAAGCGCGGTTCAGCTCGCCGGGAACTTAGGTGCAAAGTGCCCCCGGTCCGCACGTTCTATCCTGGGAGACAAGCGATTCAAGAAAAACTCAAGCACACTCGGTGAGGGATCGAATATGTCTTAAGGAGACAGTGATTTCATTGGGCTCGTGCAGCAAATTCAAGAACTTCTCCTTTTGTATTTTCTGTTTTTATCAATTTATATTGTATTAATTTTCTGTAATTGTACACCCTTGCGTAACAATCTTAAGACATATCCATAATCGAGGGAGTCGATTACAGTTTTGAAAAACAGAAAATTCTAACTTAGTTGTTGTGTTTCAGATGGCGACGAACAACAACAACGTGGAGACCCAAGTTGGACCCCAAGCGGAACCCCAAACTAATTCCCAAACTGGAAACGGAAGTGGCTCTAAGACTGTGATAAATCCTCATACAATTCATATCCCGACCCCTCATGCGGAAAAACTCGAGAAGTTTGTTGGCCACGACTTTAAGCGTTGGCAACAAAAGATGCTTTTCTACCTCACTACATTGCACTTGGCAAAATATCTGAAAGAAGATATGCCAAAGGTGAGTGAAGGAGAAACCGATGTTACAACCTTGGCTGCGGTTGAAACATGGAAGCATGGGGAGTACTTGTGCAGAAATTATGTCCTCAATTTGCTTTCAGATTCTCTCTATAACGTGTTTAATGAGAAGAAAACTGCAAAGGAATTGTGGGGGTCGTTGGACCACAAATATAAAATTGAGGATGCGGGAACAAAGAAGTTCATTGTTGCCCGTTTCCTTGATTTTAAGATGGTGGACAACAAGAGTGTGAAATCTCAAGTGGATGAGTTTCAAACTATCTTGCACGAGATTCATGCCGAAGGTATGGTTATAAGTGAAAGCTTCCAAGTGGCTGCAATCATTGAAAAATTGCCTCCATCTTGGAATGATTTCAAGAACTACCTTAAGCATAAGCGAAAGGAAATGGATGTGGAAGGAATTATCCTTCGATTGAGTATTGAAGAGAACAATAGAGTTGCTGAAATCAAGTTTGTTTCTAGTGTGGCTAAGGCCAATGTGGTGGAGCATGGTGAAAGCTCCAAAGGGAAACGGTTTGGAAAGGGAAAAGGGAAGGTTGTGACAACTTCCAAGAATTCCCACTTGGGACCAAAAGGTGGTGTTTCCAAGAAGAAGTTCGAAGGAACTTGTTATAATTGTGGCGGTCAAGGCCACAAGGCTCATGCTTGCAAGTTGCCAAAGAAGGCTCGCGAGGCCAACATGGAGGAAGGCATTGCTAGTGACGTGTCCGAGATGCACCTCGCAGCTGTGATTTCCGAGGTGAATTTGGTGGGTTCAAACCCAAATCAATGGTGGATTGACACCGGCGCTACTAGACATGTGTGCTCCAATAGAGATATGTTTAGTACATTTGTTGCTAAGGATGGCGAGAAGCTATTCATGGGGAATTCAGCCACCTCCGAGATCAAAGGAGAAGGAAAAGTGGTTTTGAAGATAACATCCGGGAAGGAGTTAACTCTCAACAACGTACTTTATGTGCCCGATATCCGGAAGAACTTGGTGTCCGGATCGCTTTTGATAAAGCATGGATTTCGTATTGTGTTTGAGTCCAATGTAGTCACTTTGTCTAAGAGTGGAATGTTTGTAGGCAAAGGTTATGTCAATGATGGACTGTTTAAGCTAAGTGTAATGGTTGTGAAAGCGAAAGCTAATGATATGAATATCTCTTCCGTTTACTTGCTTGAGTCATCTAATTTGTGGCATGGTAGACTTAGTCATGTTAATTTTGATTCTATACGTCGTTTGACAAAAGCAAATTCTATTCCAAAGTTTAAAGTTGATTGTAAACAAAAATGTGAAATTTGTGTAAAAGCAAAATTAACAAGAAAGTCATTCCCATCCGTTGAAAGACATAGTGAACCACTTGAATTGGTTCACACGGACTTATGTGATTTTAAATCAACACAAACCCGGGGCGGCAATAAGTACTTCATGACTTTTGTAGATGATGGCACAAAGTATTGCTATGTGTATCTTCTAAAAAGTAAAGATGAAGCTATAGAGAAGTTTACTCTATATAAAAATGAAGTTGAGAATCAATTAAACCGGAAAATTAAGGTGCTAAAAAGTGATAAAGGTGGTGAATATGAAACTCCATTTGAAGCAATTTGTGCTCAAAGTGGAATTAAACATATTACCTCGGCACCTTATACACCCCAACAAAACGGTGTTGCCGAAAGGAAAAATCGGACATTGAAAGAAATGATGAATGCCATGTTATTGAGTTCGGGATTACCGGATAACATGTGGGGGGAAGCCGTGTTGTCGGCTAACTACGTGTTAAACAAAATACCCCGAAAGAAACAAGACAAAACTCCTTATGAACTTTGGCATGGAAGAGTGCCAAGTTACAAACACTTGAGAGTGTGGGGGTGTCTTGCAAAGGTAGCTATACCTCCTCCTAAAAAGGTGAAGATTGGACCTAAAACTGTTGATTGCATATTCATTGGATATGCACATAACAGTAGTACTTATAAATTTCTTGTGTATGAGTCGAAAATTTCATTCCTTTAAATACCCGTTGCATTGTTGGTTGTTTAATTATAATTTTCTAATTGTCGGCTGCTTAAGCTGTACTAACTCCGTCTCATTCGAAAATGCATAAATTTTTATTTTGGGTATCATATTTAAAAAGGCAAACACCTAAAATGGAAACATTTTAACACTTCTTTTCATGTGACCCACTTGTCATAGTGACAATAAATATCCACTTACTATTTTATACCCTACTTTTTTTCTCCTATCTCACTTTTTATAGAGTAAGTTTTGGGAGAAATCAGTTTTTCCATAAATTATAAAAAGTCCAATTTTTTTCAATTTGTAAATATTTGACGAATATAAGATCAGTTTAAAAAAACAGGACTTTTTATAACTTAGGGAGAAACTAGTTTCCCCCAAAATATTGTGCTTTTTATATTCAAAACACTTCACTTTTTCTTAATTTCCATCCAATACCAACTTTTTGCATTTTTGGATGGGACGAAAAGAGTATTATTTTTACTTGTTGAATATAAATAAATATTATAGTACATCTTTGTGTTAAAATATCATACATTCAAATTAATGACAATTACTCGTTGCAATAAGTAAAGCAACTAGTAAAAATCCGTGTCCGAGGACACGTGATATTTTTTTAATTAAAAGTGAGGGTAAAATGGGAAAGAGATAACTTAGTGAGGGTAAAATGGGAAAAAAACTTTTGACACTATTCATACAACTATTCATGTGGATCCCTTTTTACAAAAATTCAAATTTTAGGAGGGAAAAATTATTTTGAAAATTAAGAGTAAAACTGGAAATAAAGAATCTTGGCAGAATTTGAAAGGCAAAATGGAAAAAATTAAATTAAAACTGTTCATAAAACTGTTCACCGTTGTCATTTATACTATAGATACCTGGTGGCCTAGATGGGAAAACAACAGTTTTGGAGCAAATAGTGTTTGCTTGCCTTAATGTAAAAATGTCATTGATATTTAACCTTTAAAATAGGCGGGTATTAAGAGAGTGGCTATATTTTGTGACTTAACTGACTTGGTGGCTATGTTTTGTATAAATATATACTCCCTCTGTCCCATAAAACATTACCTCTTTTACTATTTTGGGCGTCCCACTTTAAAGTTCCACTTTCCTAAAAAGGAAATTATTTAATACTTCTTTATTCATGGGACCCACTTGTCATACTCACAACACTTTTCAAATTTACTATTCTCTCCACTCATTCTCTCTCCTCCCACTCACAACACCTACTTTAATAATATTATTTCTTATTTTCCGTTCTCAACAGTAAAGGGGTAAAGTTTTGCGGGACGGAGGGAGTATATAGCATAAAAAAGATAATGTCAATGATTTGAAATTCGTAACTTTGATTTTTCGTAGGAAGAAGAGAGTATTCTTACGGTGGAAATGTCCAAAATAAAAATGTACAGATGGATGGATAGTATATAATGGTCAAATATTGCCTTCAAAAAATATTTGTCAAATATTTTGCTAAAATACATTAAAACTAAAGGCTTTAAAGTCAAAAATGTGCAAAAACCCTTCACATGAATAAAGATTTTACAGCTATAAATATTCTTGCACCAATCGATTAATAGCACAACAAATAGAGTGCTAAGCCTAGTAAGAGATACAAAAAAAAAAGGATAACTCACCAGCCAGCATGAGTGCAAATTGTGAACAAGTTGAACAAGGTAGAAGCTGCAAAAAAAAAAAAAAAAAAAAAAACCCTCTTTAATTAGTTCTTGAAGCGTTTCATTTTTTATTATACTTTTAACTTCATGATCTTCTACTGTTTATTTTGTAAATAGGTAAGACTGAATGGCCGGAGCTGATTCGAGTGAGCGGAGCGACAGCTGCAGCTACCGTTGAAAGGGAAAACCGTTTGGTTACCGCCCGGATCATATTGGAAGGGACCATAATTAATACTATTTACATCTGCAATAGGGTTCTGGTTTGGGTTGATCGAAGTGGTATCACTACCAGGGTTCCCAGGATTGGTTGAACAAATTATTGGAGGACAAGAATTAATGTGATGATCAATTAAAGGTTGTGATATATGTATTGTATCGTACCTACTTCTTATTGTATTGTGATTTGTGAATGTGAGATAATGCCCATGAAAATAAAGTTGGATACATATTTAATATCCATGCATGTATTGTATTCAAATATGAAATAAGATGGCATAGTAATTATTTCATGAATTATTGTTGTTTGTTTTTCATTAATGGATGGGCCAATTGTAGCTAGTTTATTTTCTATAAATAATTTTAAAAATTTTGATGAAAAAATTATTAAATCTAAATTAGCTAATAGCAATGGCGAATTTATTAATTAGATGGCATTTCTTATTAACCAACGTTATAGCCACACAATAGAATATTTACCTAAACTGTAACAAAAAATACACATATTTACGTGGTTTACTAACGTCCGTTAGCTATTTTCAATAACAGGGGAGAACAAATCTTATTAATATTAATATGTGTAGCAAAATATAGACGTACAACTTTAAGATCTAACCAAATTATTGCCATATATAATGCCAAATTAGGTATACTTCTTGATCACTAGAACCAACTAAACTAGACTGTTAGATGATTTGGTCGTAACAAATTAGCTAGCTTCTGATCACAGAACACTAGCTTCAGATTTTCGACTTCAGATGCAGATATCAAATATCAAAAATGTGTTCCAGAGATATGTTCTTTAATCACCAACTAACCGGATAAACACCAAATTCAAATCACTAGAAGAGAATTTACCATTTTTGATATACTCAATACATCCCATAATTAACTCTGGAATGTCTTTTTGAAATTCCCCTTTTAAAGAACGAACAAATTGTGTTTGCTCTCTGAGGTCAGTATTATATCGGTGTTAATTTAGCTATTAGGGGATGGCTAGTATATACACTAGCTAGCCCTAATCCCAGTGTTTTAGAAAAGCTAGCTAGATGTTGAGACCCAAAGCCCAAAATGTCGGGGATATACGCCCCTCTAGGATACCGGATAGCTCCAAATTCGCCAGCGTTGGGAGCCCTATTAACATGTCAAAATCTACTACTCCCATATGACTTATGCGGCCGCGTATGACCATTTTTCATTTTTAGCTTGGGTTGGATTTGGCCCAGAACTCGATAAATATGATGCACCTTTAGCAATGCAAATCTTAAAATATAATTCAAATGTCCATTCACGTGAGTCGTCCATTCATATTAAATTTCAATTTTCGCACCCAAAATCTACTAATAATTTGGGTGTGGGAATTAAGAAAAAGTAGGAGAGAGAAATAGGTGGAGGAGGTGTTTGTGAGTATGAAGAATTAAATAGGAGAGATAATGAGTGGGAGGAATAGTTAGGAGAGAGAATGTTGTGAGTGTAAAAGTGAAGTAGGAGAGAGAATGAGTGGGGGGAATCGTGAATATTTATTTTCATTTTGGGCAATGTCCATTCACGTGAGACGTCCCAAAAAGGAAATAAGTGTTCATTCACGTGAGACGGAGGGAATATGTATAAAAAAAATCTCATAAAGAATATGAATAGCTTATTGAAAATATCATATTCTCCCTTTTCATACCCACCTTCTAATTCACATTTATACTCATGACTCAATATATAATAATAAGATAAAGGGTGTTTTTTTTACGCATAATGCTACAAATATGATTAAATTTCAATTTTCGCAAGTATATCTCAAATTAAGTGCAAATTGGATATTAATTTGGGGACAGACGAAGAACATAATTCAAATGTCACTTCGTGGGCAGTTTTATTTAGAACCAAAATATGTTTATCCCCCATAGTATTAATAAAGAATACTCTAGTATTAATAGCGAATTTATACAACCCAACACATAATCAATGGCAAACTTCATTTTTTCTCAAGCCAAATCCCCGAACTTCATTTTTTCTCAAACCAAATCCCACTAGCATAACGATATCTAATGACATCAAAGAGTTTTTGCATCATAAAATTATCTGCCCACTTCGCGATTGTCACAGGTAAAATTCTATTTCCTCTCTCCCTTGCCACGTTAAAAGTTTTTTCCCTACATGAATCCTAATTTTGGTGTAAGGGTTTCTTTTGTTTATTATTGAAGTTAGGGTTTGAAATTTGATATCTATACTTAATATACTTAGTTAATTAGTAGCATGTGTTTATGTTTGTTTAGAGACTAATTATATTGGGTTTATGTTAGCAAAATAATGGTTGTGCTCACGTAATCATAGTTCGTTATAGGGTTGGATTTGGCCCATTTCCTAAAGGAGAGATACTAGAAGTCCGAAGGTAACGAGGGAGTAAACTAGTAGAACAATGAAAACTGGCCCAGGTCACAAAATATATCAAAAATTTAACTCCCTCTAAGATATGATAGGTACATTATTACTACTGAAAGTTTAGCATATCTAGTAACATAAGATTCAAACAACTCAAAGGATTAGATGTGTGCAGAAATGTGAGACACAACGGTTCACACAACCAATATTGCAATAAAATAAAAATAAATAACAAATAACACAAAATATTATACATTTACTGATTTGACTCCATCAAACAAGGATTTAAGCGTAAAAAGAATTTTACTATAAAAAAATTTGATTTACAGAATAAAAATCTAACTAGCGAAATAGAAAAATAATCAAAACACAAGCAAGTTCTAAACCTAACTCTCTGTTACTCAACTATATTGAATAATTAAACAATCAAACACACAGAAGAGAAAAGATGAAAACAGAACAGTAACTTGAATATAAAAGAAAGACGTGTGTTAATATGTAAAACACAACTACACAAACAACCTAAAACATCACACTCAGTATTTCGACTTCAAAAGTTTCTCTATCTCTGAATTTGCTCCGTAGAATGCGTAAAAGTGCATGTCTTTTTCAAAGCAATGATTCGGCTTTTATAGATGCTCAATATGTGAAGTAAGATACAAGAAAACAAAGATTGACACTAAATATGTAAAACACAACTGAATACACAACATAAAACAACACCCTCAATATTTCAACTTCAAAATTCTCTCTCTATTTTTGACACTAAAAATAGATAAAAATTTGTTAGATTTGTTAGATCCTAAAAGTGATGAATTAAAACAAAGATTGTTTCCTAACAAAAACTCAAACCACACGGTTTTGAAACACAAGTTCTACAAGGACTCTTTCACTTTCAAAACACTTAACAAGCATATTAAATTTTCAAGGTTTTTTTTAACATAAAATAAGATTTATTTCTTATTTTAGGAGTTAGATAATTAAAACCAAAATAAAATCAAAATCTTTTATTTCTTGTTTCATTGTTGTAAGTCGAATTTTGGATACACAAATTCCTGTATATTTGACCCTTATCAAGTGTATATTACTACTACGATAACTCGTGCACTTGCGAGATACACTACTACATTTCTGACCTAATTTAACGCATCTAATGCAACGCCAGAGCTACTGTAACGCATCTAATGCAATGCCAGAGCTAATGTAACGCATCTAATGCAACGCCAGAGCTAATGTAACTGCTAATGCAACGCCAGAGCTAATGTAACGCATCTAATGCAATGCCAGAGCTAATGTAACGCATCTAATGCAACACCAGAGCTAATGTAACGCATCTAATGCAACGCCAGAGCTAATGTAACGAGTTTAATGCAAAGACAGAGCTAATGTAACGGTACATTTTGATTAACGCAACGGCTTTGATCTCAGTGTTACATTAGATTTTTCTAATGTAACGGCTAAATTACTAATGCAACGCCAAAACCCTAAACCCTAAACCTATATCCTATACCCTATATCCTATACCATATACCCTATACCCTATACACTATATCCTATACCGTATATCATATATACTATATCCTATACCCTATACCCTATACCATATACCCTATACCCTACACTATACCCTATAACCTATATCCTATATCCTATATCCTATACCCTATACCCTATACCCTATACACTATACCCTATACCCTATACACTATACCCTATACCATATGCCCTATACACTATACCCTATAACCTATATCATATTATTTTTTAGCTAACCAGGACGGAACCTGGGAAGATTTTATTAAAAACAAAGAACTATAGAGTTTACAAGAGGGGGACAACCAATCACTTTATAAGTGAATTGGAGCCTAAACCTCATCCAATCTATCCCTCTAGGACTATCCCTATTACAAACACCCTCCATTAAACTCAATTTGTCTATCACTATAGATTTTATACAAGTATACTCCTTATATACTTGGCCTATATACCATGGATTAAAACACCACAAACCAAGCAAATTAAACAACTGCCACCAAACATCCTTCACCACTTCTGAATTAATGCAAAACCATTGATCCAAAACTGCCAAGAGCCAGATCAAATCATGAGTATTCCACAAGGGCACAATATCAATTGTTTCCAACCACCAATCAAACATCTCTGAACTGGAGAAACATATGCAAATCTGAATATTAAACACTGACAAAACAACAACCAACTGATCTGACTTATTGCAAACCCAGCCAAAACAATGATTCCAATTTGCCAATAGCTCACTCAAATCAAACACATTGAACAAAACTGCATTTGACTTTCCACAGCCATCACCAATCAACCACAATGATTCTCCGTTGAGTTTAATCCAAAACTGCAGAAACTGAAATTTGCTGCTGCTGCCACCAATTAAGCAAATATCTGACCACTGAATTTTCTTCCGTTGCCACCTCTTCCCCATTTTAGATAGCACATTGAACCAAGTAGCTGCTGAATTGTCACAGACTTCAGCAACAACCCAATATAAATCTCTAAAAAACATATCCCAAGGCTGCCAAAAACCAACATAATGTTGCCAAAAACTAGAGCCCTGATTCATTGCTGTGATCATTAGAATCATCTTGCTATTTATCTTTCCCCTTGCCATATAATCAGACAAGCAAAACAAAACAGAGCTATTAAAAACCTTGAGCAAACCTGATTCTTGTTGAAGCTGCCAACCATTAACCACCAACAAGAAGTATTTATGAATTTGCTTCATTGCTGATAGACACAACAGCAACCTGGAAACATGAACCTGAGTCATTGCAGCCATTGATAAATCTCTATCCTCCTTTATCCAAACACCAACACTACCAATCAGATTCCACCAGAATTCCATTGGAACTAAACTCAGCAAAGCCCAAAACTGATTCAATGAAGTCATTGACATTTATTTGTTCATACCTCGTGGTCTTCCCCTTTTTGCTTTGGAGTTAACACTTCTTTCCATCTTCTTATCTCTCTTATTCAATTCTTTTAATGCATGTCTAGTAATAGGTAGTTGATATTCCTCATCACTACCACTTAATGAGTCATCATTGTTGTTTTCTTTCTCTTCTTTTTCCTCTGTTGGACTGCCAAAGTCATTACTCGAATGACAAGAGTTTTCCTTGTTCAAATTGCATGGCCCTAAGCATTCACTCTCTTTTATTTTCTGTTTTCCCAACCTGTTCTCAGCTTCCACTATGCTGTTATACCTTATTTCTTCTTCACTAAGGCCTATTGAATCCTTTTTATTTAGGATTCGATGTTGTTCTTCAGTGGTTGGCTTCAAAAACTGATTTTCATTACCTTTATTAACTTTCTTTGCTTCACTGTCTGCCTTATTTTCATCAGTAATAGTATCAACAATAGCATCAGTTTTATTTGCCTTGTCTTCACTGCCAGTTGTACTTTCACTACTTATCTCATTGATTTCCTCAGTAACATTATCCACATATTCATCAACTTTCTTTGTTTTTTCTTCACTACATCCCTTTCTCTGTTCAACCTTCCTGCATTTAATGTTCTCGCTGGCACCCTTTCCTTTTTTGCAAATCATCCAGCTCACTATCATTAACATCTAACACATCCACAGTAATTACATTATCATGAACTGTCTTCCCTACCAAACTATTACTTCCTTTATTTCCTTTTCCTGATTTTCTTCTCATTTCTTCCTCATGCATTTGTTCATCAGTGAAAATCTCCCCTGCACCATTATCTAACTCAATTGGCATTTGTTTTATCAAGTTATTTTCATTACCTTCCATTCCTGCATTACTCGTTGACGTTTCTCCAATTCTGACCTTACCAACTTTAGACCACACCTGTTTTGTCCTCTGTTGCTCATGTTTTCCCAGGTTATCTTCCATTGGTTGCTTCCCATTTCTTTCCTCCTGTAACTCCACCTGTTTCCTTTCTCTAACTGGCTGGTTTTTCCAATTTGTTTTCCTACAATTGCCCACTAAATGTCCAAGAAGACCACAATTTGTACAATATGCTATGTTACCTTCATACTGAACTTTTTGCCAAAAACCAACCTCCTTTGATTCTCTAATCCAGATTTCAGTTTCCAAAGGCTTTGATACATCAATCTCAATACACAGCCTTGCATACAACTGGTTGGTGAGGCCTAGAGTTCTATTGTCTACTCTTAAGAATTTTCCTAACTCATTGCCTATACGCTCCAACATTGCCCCATTATAGAAACTCCATGGAATTCCTGGAAATCTAATCCACACAGCAACAACTGGATTTTCCACATTTAGATTGAAATCAGGGGACCATCTAAAGGCCCTATACATACATTTGTTAATCATATGCGATTCCTTAGACAAGGCAATTCGCAAATCATCCTCATTACTGATGTATATACCAACATGACGAGGATCCATCAAACTAACCAAAAATTTATCATTCAAACACCAATTCTGCTTTATATGATCATTAATTTGTTGGAGAGTAGGCCTACCTTAAGAGAATTTGAGAACCATGGAGTGTCTAAGCCGAGCATTCGCATCTGACAATTCCAGATTTGAGAATAGAATGGCTGGCTTGTTTTTGACTCTTGTCCTTCTCCTAGGAGGAAGGCGAGCATAACCTAACACTCCATTAACTCCATTGAAGGCCTGAGACGACGTTCCTTGCACAGCTCGCGAAAAGTTCAAATTCACCATTTGCGTCGATCTGAAATTCTCCTGCGAATTGATGATTCCAGGTTTAATGTTTGAGTTGAGGGTAGGGATTGTGTTTGGGAAGCTCGATGGATCATTTAAGTCCCGTGGTTTGGCCATTGGCACCGAAATTCGATCGGAGATGAAAGCACGCAGTGATCGCACCTTGGATCGCCCAAATCGCCCACACTTGACGCTCTGGGTCGGTTTAGGGTTTAGCCTATATCATATACCCTATACCCTATACCATATACCCTATACACTATACCCTATACCCTATAGGGTATAGGGTATAAGGTATAAGGTATACCCTATAGGGTATAGGGTATACCCTATAGGATATAGGGTATAGGGTATAAGGTATAGGGCATATGATATAGGGTATACCCTATAGAGTATAGGGTATACCCTATAGGGTATAGGGTATAGGATATACCCTATAGGATACAGGGTATAGGGTATAGGGTATAAGGTATAGGGCATATGGCATAGGGCATATGGTATCGGGTATACCCTATAGGGTATAGGGTATACCCTATACCCTATAGGGTACATGGTATAGGGTATACCCTATAGGGTACATGGTATTGGGTATAGGATATACCCTATACCCTATAGGGTATACCCTATACCATATGTCCTATGCCCTATACCTTATACCCTATACCCTATATCCTATAGGGTATACCCTATACCCTATAGAGTATATCCTATACCTTATACCCTATACCCTATAGGGTATACCCTATAGGGTATAGGGTATAAGGTATACCTTATACCCTATACCGTATATCATATATATTATATCATATACCCTATACTCTATACACTATACCTTATACACTATACCCTATAGGTTATACCATATACCCTATGCCCTATACTTTATACCCTATACCCTATAGGATATACCCTATACCCTATAGGGTATACTCCCTCCGTCCCAGCGAAAGAGCCATTTATTTCCTTTTTGGGCGTCCCATTTAAAAAGCCACTTTCCCAAAAAGGAAACCTTAAATCACTATTCTCTCCACTCATTCTCTCTCCTACTTTACTTTTACACTCACAACATTCTCTTTCTTACATCACCTCCCACTCATTCTCTCTCCTATTTAATTTTTCATACTCACAACATTTAAACTTTTTCTCTTTCCTACATCACATTTCTTATTTTGCGTGCCCGACTAATTTGATGGCTCTTTCGCTGGGACGGAGGGAGTAGGATATAAGGTATAGGATATACTCTATAGGGTATAGGGTATACCCTATAGGATATAGTGTATAGGATAGAAGGTATAGGGTATATCCTATAGGGTATAGGATAAATTAATGAGTATTATTATTAATTAATAACATTATTATTATTAATTATATAATAATAATTATTAATATATTCAATTATTTAATTGAATAATTAACAATAGCATCGTTATTAGTATTATTATTAAGTTTATTACTAATAATTTTTAAAGAAATAAAAGTATAAAATATAAAAATATTTACTTTTTTGATATTATGTATTATTACTAGTTAATATTAATATTATTATTAAATATTATTATTTATTATATAATAATAATTATATATTCAATTATTTAATTGAATAATTAACAATAGCATCATTATTATTATTATTATTAAGTATTATTACTAATAATTTTTAAAGAAATAAAAGTATATAATATAAAAACATTTAATTTTTTGATATTATGTATTATTACTAGTTATTATTAATATTATTATTAAGTATTATTATTAATTATATAATAATAATAATAATTATATATTCAATTATTTAATTGAATAATTAACAATTGCTTCATTATTAGTATTATTATTAAGTATTATTACTAATAATTTTTAAAGAAATAAAAGTATATAATATAAAAACATTTAATTTTTTGATGTTATGTATTATTACTAGTTATTATTAATAATATTATTAAGTATTATTATTAATTATATAATAATAATTATATATTCAATTATTTAATTGAATAATTAACAATAGCATCATTATTAGTATTATTATTAAGTATTATTACTAATAATTTTTAAAGAAATATATAATATAAAAACATTTAATTTTTTGATATTATGTATTATTACTAGTTATTATTAATATTATTATTAAGTATTATTATTAATTATATAATAATAATTATATATTCAATTATTTAATTGAATAATTAACAATAGCATCATTATTAGTATTATTACTAATAATTTTTAAAGAAATAAAAGTATATAATATAAAAATATTTACTTTTTTGATATTATGTATTATTACTAGTTATTATTAATATTTTGATAATATAAAAACATTTAGAAGAATTGTGGACCGTTGGATTGAATGTGTGAATGGTTGGATTTGGTTTAGCTCATGATCTGCGTGGTTATTTGAGACCCAATAAAACAATGCCATGTGGCATTGTTTTATTGGGTCTCAAATAATCACGCGGATTATGAGCTAAACCAAATCCAACCATTCACACATTCAATCCAACGGTCCACATTCTTCTAAACAAAACCAATAATATCTTACCCTATTTCTCTCCTCATTTCTCTCTCTTCATTTTCAGTTTACCTGGAAATTATCAAACCCGTTTCTCTCTCTCTCTCTCTCTCTCTCTCTCATTTCCCTCCGGCGTCACCCTCCAGCATCACCCTCCGGCATCACCCTCCATGTCTCCTTTAGCCTCCGCCGTCACCCTCCGGCGCCACCACAGCCACATCACCTTCACCGTTAAAGTTATTTACAAGCCGACCATTCCGGATCCAACCATGGAACCCCGACTCATTCGGGAAGTCTCCGCCATGCGCCGCCTTGACCAACACCCTAATCTTCTTAAACTATAGGAAGTCATGGCTAGCAAAACGAAGATCTACCTCGTTATGGATCTTGCATCTGGTGGTGAATTATTTGCGCAATTGACCCGACGCGGACGAATGCCGGAATCTTCCGCTCGGAGATACTTTCAGCAGCTTGTCTCTACACTCCAATTTTGTGTATTTTGTGTTTTCAATATTCCATGGGTTTCCTTTCAATTTGTTATTGTATTTTGTGTTTTATTTCAATTTGTACAAACTTTTGTTTGATTTGTGGATGATTGTGGATGGTTGTGGATAGTTGTGGATGATTGTGGACGGTGGTGGATGGTGGTGGAGCAAAATGTAACTTTTGAAAAATGTAAGGTTTGATTTGAATATAAAAAAAGTTAAGTGACTGATTTGAAAATAAAAAATATTAAGGGACTGATTTGAGAAAAAAAAGTTAAGGGATTGATTTGAGAATAAATATATATATATATTTTTTAAAATATATCTATATATATATATATATATATTTTAAAATATATTTTTATATATATATATATATATATATATATATATATATATATATATATATATTTTAAAATATATTTATATATATATATATATATATATATATATATATATATATATATATATATATATTTTAAAATATATTTATATATATATATATATATATATATATATATATATATTGAAAAAACTAAAAAATTAATAAAATTGTGAAATTATGTAATAAATTTTAGGGACTCATCTACATTTTGACGTTACATTAGGTATTCAACTACTTTTTAAATTGGTGTTGCATTAGGTACTCATCTACTTTTCGGCGTTGCATTAGGTGTTCATATAGTTTTAAAATTGGCGTTGCATCAGGTATTTACCTAATGCAACGGCAAAAGCTCTGGCGTTACATTAGCTTACTATGTCGTTGCATTAGACCTAATGCAACGCAAGAGAATGCAACGGCCATTTGACGTTACGTTAGGCCTAATGTAACGGTTTTTGGGCCCTAAGTGTGACCTATGCGCCCTAGGCGTGACCTAGGCGATGTGTGCCTATTCACTAAGGAGCCAAATGCCCAAAATTTATCCTACTCCCATTTCCTAGTGCTTTAATAAATAACCGATGTGGAATATGTGTGCCTCTTCACTAAATAGCCAAAGACCCCACAATTTATACTACTCCCATAATCCCATTTCCTATTGCTTTAATACATAACCAATGTGGCATATGTGTTACTCTTCACTAAAGAGCCAAAGGCCCTACAATTTATATTACTCCTATTTTCTAGCGCTTTAATACATAATCGATGTGGGATATGTATGATTTTTCACTAAAAGTTCATTTTATATGGAATATATTTAAAAATTTATCTAATTTCTCGGCCTCGAATAGGCCCCGCTTACGCCCCTAGGCGATAGGCTCGACTTCACCGCCTAGCATCCGCTTATCATTTTTTAGAAACTTACTTGCCATTAATAACATTGGGTTGTTTTTTTATAATTTTTCTTATCCATGTATAAAGACTTAGTCTACCATCCTTTATTTTATTATGATATCAGATCCATAAGGGTCCTTCTCCCCCAAACCTTCGCGGCAAAACCCTAAGCCGCCTCTCCTTAACACCACCACTTGCTTTCGCCTCTCCTCATTCCACACCAACATCAGTAATACCCAATGGCCAAAACCCCTCACCTTCAATGAAATCACCAATCCTCTATTCTCCACCAAAACTTTCACAGAAAAATCCTAACCGCCGTCCCACCCTAACACCACCACACATACTCCGCCTCTCCTTCATCTCCATCCTCTATATATTATCAATGAAACCCACAACCAACTCTCTTTGTGTTGGGATATAGGCCCAAAACAATCAAGAAAACAAAACACACGCGAACACAAAATGAATCACACACAAGAACACGATTTGTTAACTCGGTTCATCGAATAAATCAACTAATCTATGGGCGTTACCAAGCCTATATTATTTTCAATAATATGTTATTGTATTACAATGTATTTGTAGCTATCACTTTGGCTTATATAGATACCTAATAACAAACCCTAAACATTGGATAAGAAGAAATCCTGAAATTAGAAAAAAAATAGGCCCGACCCAGGAACAACGACAAAATGTGTCGTCATCACCTAACATTTTGTTGGGTACAAAACCCTACAATGCTCGCCATCACCCTTCTCACATAGGCGGATCTCACCAACCCTACTAGCTCCTCCTTCTCCACCATCTATAATTTCTTCTTACTTAAAAAAAATTATCTTGGAAAAACCTATATTGCTGCCCCACCCTAAACACCATAAGTCTTCTGCCGCCCCTTACGACCTTCTACGCCAAACACCGCCGCACTTCCTACTCTTGTGTTACTGTAATTTCTCCACCCAAATCACCACCACCTTTAGCCTTTTATGGCTAGCCCACCACCCTCGATACAACCCAATCACATAGACCTACCACTCCTTACAAACCCTAACACAACCTGACCTCCCACCTCAAACCACACTTGAACCAAACTCCTCTTCCCAACTAACTGATGACACCTCTGATGTGATCACACCAACAACCACATCACACCAGAAATCACACACATGTCCGGGTACATATCCATCTTCACCCGCTCCATGGAACTCGGTTCGTCTAATTACTTTTCAAGATTGGATTTATCCAAAAATTGTCCATCTTGCAGAGGAATATTAAGGATAATACTGAGAATATATTTTGATAACTAAATTATAAGGATAATGTCTGTCGTCATTAGAAGATTCAAATCTTGTATAGCTTAAAAAAATAATCTTTATATCTCAATAGGTGATTAACTCTTGTACTATATATATGTTACTCTTGTGATTAATAAAATTATGTTGTTCATATTACTTCTTCTTTTACATGTATTAATGACTTTGTCTACCATCCTTTGAGCTATTAGATACTTTACTTTATTCCATAAATGACCCTAAATATCAATCCATATTAAAGAAACTTTTTGCATTTTACTTGTCTATGGATTCGATTCGGGAGGGTTGTTCATGGTCCTAAGATTATGGGAGCGCAAATACCAACACCTAGGTTATAAAAAAAGAAAAAAAAAAAGAGAAAGAAAGAAACTCTTAGCATCCTCTAGTCTTGCTATCCAAGTCTCTTTGCATGTCTTCATAAGCAGTTTAGATTATGTTCTAAATTATCATACTACAATGTACAATATGATATGGTTGTACTTTTCCTTGTTACACAAATTCTTATAGTTTGAAATTATGAAGAGGGAAAAGTAAGACACTTCAGAGATTTCGTGCATGCAGGAATAGTCCAATATTTCAATGCTTCAAGATCCGTGATGAATTTTTTGACATACACTTGGGACCCTCTTGCAACTACTCCGTATGTTTTGTGGTAGCTACATTAGATGGTCACAAAGTCAAATAAAGTTGGACATCAATCACATTAATACATGGAAATCAAATTGTCTATAAATACAAAGTGAATTGCACCAAATTATTCAATCAAAGAAGCAATAACCGTTACCAAAGACATATCACACAAAGACGTCATGGAACCAAATTGCGAAGAAGTTGAAAAAGGTGTGTACGAGCAATTCATGCACATTTATTCCCATGCATCCTTTTAGAAGCGCATATTATTTCTTATAAATCCATAATATTTCCGAAGACATTTATAATTAAGTGAACGTGTTATGTATGCGCAGGTAAGATCAGATGGCCGGAATTGATAGGGGTGAAAGGAGAAATAGCTGCAGCTACGATAGAAAGGGAGAATCCACTGGTTAATGCCGAGATCGTATTGGATTCGCCCGAGACGGTTATTCTTCCTGTTTACATATGCGACAATGTTTTAGTTTGGGTTGATGAAAATGGTATTACTACCAGGGTCCCTGTTATTGGTTGAACTATGGCAAGGATGAATACTCTTTTTTTTTTATAGAAAATAAAGCTGGATTTTCTATAATCCATGTATTGTAATGTACTTATAATACGATGGCATAATGAATTATATCATTGTTGTTTCTTTACTTCAAAATAAAAATAATAATATTCACTCTTTCTTCAAAATTATCCATCTTAGGATTACAACTTATTATTCATTTTATGTATGCATTACACAAATTTTTAGTACGTGTAACTGGACTACGTGCATATAACAACTTAAACTTTTATAACAAGTGATAACTCTATATATGGCATTTAGCACAAGATCCCGAGTTCAATTACACTCGCTTGCAATATTATCCGGATTTATAACAGGTGATAACTCTATACATGGAAAAATTGCATGGGATGAGGGCGCATAATTTCCAAATAACCCTTAATAAATTTCCACCGTCCATATCCACACTGGTTCTGACACAAATTCTTAGCCTAAATGATTCAAAGTTCTTGCTTCTAACTGATCCACTGTGATTCAAATAGCAACCAATTTAGCCATTCAATTTTGCTTAACAAACATGTTTTTATGTTTTTTTACACTCCTAAAGTTTATAGAGTTCCAACACGCCTCAGTAAAATTACTAAAGATAATACTTCCTTTCATCTTATTAAAATGAATAACCTTTTTTGTTTCAAAATATGTCCCAATATTTTAAAACCATTTTTAATATTTCATTTTATACTGTACATGCATAACTAAAAATTTGAAATGGAATAGAAAGAATATTACGGAGTATGAATTTTTACTATTAAAAGTCATTCTTTTAAGATTATCCATTAAATATGAAATATGCCATTCATTTTGAATGGAGGGAGCAGCATTACTCAATAATACTCCGTATAATGAAAAAGGGTTAACTTATATTCTCCGTTCCATAATAATTTTCATACTATTTTTTTTTTGTTCTTCCAATGACAAATATCACTTTACTAAATTAGAAAATAGTCATTATTCATATTTACCATTGTATATACTGTTGGAAAAATAGTGTGTTTTGAAGGAAATTAATGGGTTAATTTCTAAATGGTAATTTTGTCAAATTACTTAAGTGGTTTAGTGTGTTTGAGAAATAAAATATTTAATTATTCAAAATGATTTTTGGATGAATTAAATATAAATGCTCCAAGGATTTGGCCAAATAAAGTTTGATTTTGTAAATCAAAAATGATCTTGAAGTTTTCTGAGGTGCTCGGCCGAGCAGAGTGAATGACTCGGCCGAGCATAGCATGACAGAAAACAAAGTTTCTGGAAAAGTCATGCTCGGCCGAGGCATATGCCTTGCTCGGCCGAGCAGAGCCTTGCTCGGCCGAGCAGGCTATAAGACTCGGCCGAGCAGATCCTGGACGGACATTTAACAGCCAATATTAAATGCAGAAAACTGAAATGAAAATCATTATGTCTAATGATTTTGGATTAATGGTGGTTTAATTTTCGTAATAAAATTGTTTATTACATTTTATTACTTAATTAAAACCATTGATTTTCAGTTTTTATTGGTTGATTGAATATGATATATTGTTGTTTGTTAACAACAATTGGAGGACTTTTGGAAAATCATTTTGAACAACACAACAGACCACTGCAGAAACATACTCTTTCTTCTGAATTCCTCCTCCATTCTCTTTGGTTGCATATTGTCATCTTCTTCCTTGGCCTCCTAGCTTGCATATACAAAGAAGAGGTGATCTAGTCAAAGCTCGGTTCAGCTCGCCGGGAACTTAGGTGCAAAGTGCCCCCGGTCCGCACGTTCTATCCTGGGAGACAAGCGATTCAAGAAAAACTCAAGCACACTCGGTGAGGGATCGAATATGTCTTAAGGAGACAGTGATTTCATTGGGCTCGTGCAGCAAATTCAAGAACTTCTCCTTTTGTATTTTCTGTTTTTATCAATTTATATTGTATTAATTTTCTGTAATTGTACACCCTTGCGTAACAATCTTAAGACATATCCATAATCGAGGGAGTCGATTACAGTTTTGAAAAACAGAAAATTCTAACTTAGTTGTTGTGTTTCAGATGACGACGAACAACAACAACGTGGAGACCCAAGTTGGACCCCAAGCGGAACCCCAAACTAATTCCCAAACTGGAAACGGAAGTGGCTCTAAGACTGTGATAAATCCTCATACAATTCATATCCCGACCCCTCATGCGGAAAAACTCGAGAAGTTTGTTGGCCACGACTTTAAGCATTGGCAACAAAAGATGCTTTTCTACCTCACTACCTTGCACTTGGCAAAATATCTGATAGAAGATATGCCAAAGGTGAGTGAAGGAGAAACCGATGTTACAACCTTGGCTGCGGTTGAAACATGGAAGCATGGGGAGTACTTGTGCAGAAATTATGTCCTCAATTCGCTTTCAGATTCTCTCTATAACGTGCTTAATGAGAAGAAAACTGCAAAGGAATTGTGGGGGTCGTTGGACCACAAATATAAAATTGAGGATGCGGGAACAAAGAAGTTCATTGTTGCCCGTTTCCTTGATTTTAAGATGGTGGACAACAAGAGTGTGAAATCTCAAGTGGATGAGTTTCAAACTATCTTGCACGAGATTCATGCCGAAGGTATGGTTATAAGTGAAAGCTTCCAAGTGGCTGCAATCATTGAAAAATTGCCTCCATCTTGGAATGATTTCAAGAACTACCTTAAGCATAAGCGAAAGGAAATGGATGTGGAAGGAATTATCCTTCGATTGAGTATTGAAGAGAACAATAGAGTTGCTGAAATCAAGTTTGTTTCTAGTGTGGCTAAGGCCAATGTGGTGGAGCATGGTGAAAGCTCCAAAGGGAAACGGTTTGGAAAGGGAAAAGGGAAGGTTGTGACAACTTCCAAAAATTCCCACTTGGGACCAAAAGGTGGTGTTTCCAAGAAGAAGTTCGAAGGAACTTGTTATAATTGTGGCGGTCAAGGCCACAAGGCTCATGCTTGCAAGTCGCTGTGCCAAAGAAGGCTCGCGAGGCCAACATGGAGGAAGGCATTGCTAGTGACGTGTCCGAGATGCACCTCGCAGCTGTGATTTCCGAGGTGAATTTGGTGGGTTCAAACCCAAATCAATGGTGGATTGACACCGGCGCTACTAGACATGTGTGCTCCAATAGAGATATGTTTAGTACATTTGTTGCTAAGGATGGCGAGAAGCTATTCATGGGGAATTCAGCCACCTCCGAGATCAAAGGAGAAGGAAAAGTGGTTTTGAAGATAACATCCGGGAAGGAGTTAACTCTCAACAACGTACTTTATGTGCCCGATATCCGGAAGAACTTGGTGTCCGGATCGCTTTTGATAAAGCATGGATTTCGTATTGTGTTTGAGTCCAATGTAGTCACTTTGTCTAAGAGTGGAATGTTTGTAGGCAAAGGTTATGTCAATGATGGACTGTTTAAGCTAAGTGTAATGGTTGTGAAAGCGAAAGCTAATGATATGAATATCTCTTCCGTTTACTTGCTTGAGTCATCTAATTTGTGGCATGGTAGACTTAGTCATGTTAATTTTGATTCTATACGTCGTTTGACAAAAGCAAATTCTATTCCAAAGTTTAAAGTTGATTGTAAACAAAAATGTGAAATTTGTGTAAAAGCAAAATTAACAAGAAAGTCATTCCCATCCGTTGAAAGACATAGTGAACCACTTGAATTGGTTCACACGGACTTATGTGATTTTAAATCAACACAAACACGGGGCGGCAATAAGTACTTCATGACTTTTGTAGATGATGGCACAAAGTATTGCTATGTGTATCTTCTAAAAAGTAAAGATGAAGCTATAGAGAAGTTTACTCTATATAAAAATGAAGTTGAGAATCAATTAAACCGGAAAATTAAGGTGCTAAAAAGTGATAAAGGTGGTGAATATGAAACTCCATTTGAAGCAATTTGTGCTCAAAGTGGAATTAAACATATTACCTCGGCACCTTATACACCCCAACAAAACGGTGTTGCCGAAAGGAAAAATCGGACATTGAAAGAAATGATGAATGCCATGTTATTGAGTTCGGGATTACCGGATAACATGTGGGGGGAAGCCGTGTTGTCGGCTAACTACGTGTTAAACAAAATACCCCGAAAGAAACAAGACAAAACTCCTTATGAACTTTGGCATGGAAGAGTGCCAAGTTACAAACACTTGAGAGTGTGGGGGTGTCTTGCAAAGGTAGCTATACCTCCTCCTAAAAAGGTGAAGATTGGACCTAAAACTGTTGATTGCATATTCATTGGATATGCACATAACAGTAGTACTTATAAATTTCTTGTGTATGAGTCGAAAATTTCATTCCTTTAAATACCCGTTGCATTGTTGGTTGTTTAATTATAATTTTCTAATTGTCGGCTGCTTAAGCTGTACTAACTCCGTCTCATTCGAAAATGCATAAATTTTTATTTTGGGTATCATATTTAAAAAGGCAAACACCCAAAATGAAAACATTTTAACACTTCTTTTCATGTGACCCACTTGTCATAGTGACAATAAATATCCACTTACTATTTTATACCCTACTTTTTTTCTCCTATCTCACTTTTTATATTCAAAACACTTCACTTTTTCTTAATTTCCATCCAATACCAACTTTTTGCATTTTTGGATGGGACGAAAAGAGTATTATTTTTACTTGTTGAATATAAATAAATATTATAGTACATCTTTGTGTTAAAATATCATACATTCAAATTAATGACAATTACTCGTTGCAATAAGTAAAGCAACTAATAAAAATCCGTGTCCGAGGACACGTGATATTTTTTTAATTAAAAGTGAGGGTAAAATGGGAAAGGGATAACTTAGTGAGGGTAAAATGGGAAAAAAACTTTTGACACTATTCATACAACTATTCATGTGGATCCCTTTTTACAAAAATTCAAATTTTAGGAGGGAAAAATTATTTTAAAAATTAAGAGTAAAACTGGAAATAAAGAATCTTGGCAGAATTTGAAAGGCAAAATGGAAAAAATTAAATTAAAACTGTTCATAAAACTGTTCACCGTTGTCATTTATACTATAGATACCTGGTGGCCTAGATGGGAAAACAACAGTTTTGGAGCAAATAGTGTTTGCTTGCCTTAATGTAAAAATGTCATTGATATTTAACCTTTAAAATAGGCGGGTATTAAGAGAGTGGCTATATTTTGTGACTTAACTGACTTGGTGGCTATGTTTTGTATAAATATATACTCCTCCGTCCCATAAAACATTACCTCTTTTACTATTTTTTGGGCGCCCCACTTTAAAAAAAAGCTTCCACTTTCCTAAAAAGGAAATTATTTAATACTTCTTTATTCATGGACCCACTTGTCATACTCACAACACTTTTCAAATTTACTATTCTCTCCACTCATTCTCTCTCCTCCCACTCACAACACCTACTTTAATAATATTATTTCTTATTTTCCGTTCTCAACAAGAAAGGGGTAAAGTTTTATGACGGAGGGAGTATATAGCATAAAAAAGATAATGTCAATGATTTGAAATTCGTAACTTTGATTTTTCGTAGGAAGAAGAGAGTATTCTTACGGTGGAAATGTCCAAAATAAAAATGTACAGATGGATGGATAGTATATAATGGTCAAATATTGCCTTCAAAAAATATTTGTCAAATATTTTGCTAAAATACATTAAAACTAAAGGCTTTAAAGTCAAAAATGTGCAAAAACCCTTCACATGAATAAAGATTTTACAGCTATAAATATTCTTGCACCAATCGATTAATAGCACAACAAATAGAGTGCTAAGCCTAGTAAGAGATACAAAAAAAAAAGGATAACTCACCAGCCAGCATGAGTGCAAATTGTGAACAAGTTGAACAAGGTAGAAGCTGCAAAAAAAAAAAAAAAAAAAAAAAACCCTCTTTAATTAGTTCTTGAAGCGTTTCATTTTTTATTATACTTTTAACTTCATGATCTTCTACTGTTTATTTTGTAAATAGGTAAGACTGAATGGCCGGAGCTGATTCGAGTGAGCGGAGCGACAGCTGCAGCTACCGTTGAAAGGGAAAACCGTTTGGTTACCGCCCGGATCATATTGGAAGGGACCATAATTAATCCTATTTACATCTGCAATAGGGTTCTGGTTTGGGTTGATCGAAGTGGTATCACTACCAGGGTTCCCAGGATTGGTTGAACAAATTATTGGAGGACAAGAATTAATGTGATGATCAATTAAAGGTTGTGATATATGTATTGTATCGTACCTACTTCTTATTGTATTGTGATTTGTGAATGTGAGATAATGCCCATGAAAATAAAGTTGGATACATATTTAATATCCATGCATGTATTGTATTCAAATATGAAATAAGATGGCATAGTAATTATTTCATGAATTATTGTTGTTTGTTTTTCATTAATGGATGGGCCAATTGTAGCTAGTTTATTTTCTATAAATAATTTTAAAAATTTTGATGAAAAAATTATTAAATCTAAATTAGCTAATAGCAATGGCGAATTTATTAATTAGATGACATTTCTTATTAACCAACGTTATAGCCACACAATAGAATATTTACCTAAACTGTAACAAAAAGTACACATATTTACGTGGTTTACTAACGTCCGTTAGCTATTTTCAATAACAGGGGAGAACAAATCTTATTAATATTAATATGTGTAGCAAAATATAGACGTACAACTTTAAGATCTAACCAAATTATTGCCATATATAATGCCAAATTAGGTATACTTCTTGATCACTAGAACCAACTAAACTAGACTGTTAGATGATTTGGTCGTAACAAATTAGCTAGCTTCTGATCACAGAACTCTAGCATCAGATTTTCGACATCAGATGCAGATATCAAATATCAAAAATGTGTTCCAGAGATATGTTCTTTAATCACCAACTAACCGGATAAACACCAAATTCAAATCACTAGAAGAGAATTTACCATATTTGATATACTCAATACATCCCATAATTAACTCTGGAATGTCTTTTTGAAATTTCCCTTTTAAAGAACGAACAAATTGTGTTTGCTCTCTGAGGTCAGTATTATATCGGTGTTAATTTAGCTATTAGGGGATGGCTAGTATATACATATACACTAGCTAGCCCTAATCCCAGTGTTTTAGAAAAGCTAGCTAGATGCGATGCGGCCCAAAGCCCAAAATGTCGGGGATATACGCCCCTCTAGGATACCGGATAGCTCCAAAGCGTTGGGAGCCCTATTAACATGTCAAAATCTACTACTCCCATATGACTTATGCGGCCCCGTATGACCATTTTTCATTTTTAGCTTGGGTTGGATTTGGCCCAGAACTCGATAAATATGATGCACCTTTAGCAATGCAAATCTTAAAATATAATTCAAATGTCCATTCACGTGAGACGTCCATTTATATTAAATTTCAATTTTCGCACCCAAAATCTACTAACAATTTGGGTGTGGAAATTAAGAAAAAGTAGGAGAGAGAAATAGGTGGAGGAGGTATTTGTGAGTATGAAGAATTAAATAGGAGAGAGAATGTTGTGAGTGTAAAAGTGAAGTAGGAGAGAGAATGAGTGAGGGAAATAGTGAATATTTATTTCCATTTTGAGCAGTGTCCATTCACATGAGACGTCCCAAGAAGAAAATAAGTGTCCATTCACGTGAGAAGGAGGGAATATGTATAAAAAAAATCTCATAAAGAATATGAATAGTTTATTGAAAATATCATATTCTCCCTTTTCATACCCACCTTCTAATTCACATTTATACTCATGACTCAATATATAATAATAAGATAAAGGGTGTTTTTTTTACGCATAATGCTACAAATATGATTAAATTTCAATTTTCGCAAGTATATCTCAAATTAAGTGCAAATTGGATTTTTTCTCAAACCAAATCCCCGAACTTCATTTTTTCTCAACACATAATCAATGGCAAACTTCATTTTTTCTCAAACCAAATCCCCGAACTTCATTTTTTCTCAAACCAAATTCCACTAGCATAACGATATCTAATGACATCAAAGAGTTTTTGCATCATAAAATTATCTGCCCACTTCGCGATTGTCACAGGTAAAATTCTATTTCTTCTCTCCCTTGCCACGTTAAAAGTTTTTTCCCTACATGAATCCTAATTTTGGTGTAAGGGTTTCTTTTGTTTATTATTGAAGTTAGGGTTTGAAATTTGATATCTATACTTAATATGCTTAGGGCTCGTTTGGTAGGCTGATAGGATTAGCCTGTATTAATAATGAGGGGATTATTAATCAGGGGATTAATAATACCATCCTTTTTTTGGGATTAATAAGAAGGGAATAAGAGGGGATAAGAGGTTACTATCCAGGTTGTTAGAAATAATACAGTGGTTGCATTTAATGTACTAAACACCAAACTTATTGGATTAATAATCCTATCCAGCCTAAGAAGGGCTACCAAACGACCCCTTAGTTAATTATTAGCATGTGTTTATGTTTGTTTAGAGACTAATTATATTGGGTTTATGTTAGCAAAATAATGGTTGTGCTCACGTAATCATAGTTCGTTATAGGGTTGGATTTGGCCCATTTCCTAAACGAGAGATACTAGAAGTCCGAAGGTAACGAGGGAGTAAACTAGTAGAACAATGAAAACTGGCCCAGGTCACAAAATATATCAAAAATTTAACTCCCTCTAAGATATGATAGGTACATTATTACTACTGAAAGTTTAGCATAGCTAGTAACATAAGATTCAAACAACTCAAAGGATCAGATGTGTGCAGAAATGTGAGACACAACGGTTCACACAACCAATATTGCAATAAAATAAAAATAAATAACAAATAACACAAAATATTATACATTTACTGGTTTGACTCCATCAAACAAGGATTTAAGCGTAAAAAGAATTTTACTATAAAAAAATTTGATTTACAGAATAAAAACCTAACTAGCGAAATAGAAAAATAATCAAAACACAAGCAAGTTCTAAACCTAACTCTCTGTTACTCAACTATGTTGAATAATTAAACAATCAAACACACAGAAGAGAAAAGATGAAAACAAAACAGTAACTTGAATATAAAAGAAATACGTGTGTTAATATGTAAAACACAACTACAAAAACAACCTAAAACATCCACTACAAAAAATAATCCCTTTTATGACGGTCGACGGATCGTAGCAAAAAACTCAAAAACCGACACAAAAGGTATTTGTGACGGTTTTATGACGGTTTTTTGTCCGACTTAATTGCGCGGTCACAAATACTTTGTGACGGGTGGTAAACCGTCATAATTGTTTTTTGTGACGGTTTTTGTTACGGTTCAGAAACAATGCAAAAGAAACTATGTCATATGTTTAAAAGTTATGTTACGCTTTTTTGCGACGGTTATGACCGTCACAATTGATATATTTATTACGGTTCAGAAACAATGCAAAAGAAACAGTGTCATATTATTAAAAGTTATGTTACGCTTTTTTGCGACGGTTATAACCGTCACAATTGATATATTTATTACGGTTATTTACACGTCACCTCAGATAATTGTGTGCGACATATTAGTTTGTGACCGTATTTGAACCGTAACATATACTTTTATGTGTCAGTTTGTTTACCATAATAATAAAACAGTGCTGATATTTTTTTTAATAATTGTTACGGTTTAAACCATAATATATATATATATATATATATATATATATATATATATATATATATATATATATATATATATATATATATATATATATATATATATATATATATATATATATATATATATATATATATATATATATATATATATATATATATATATACATATATATAATAGTTTCTAAAATGGTGGTATATTTTTACTAAATCACAATTTCTAGAAAATATGTATATGAAAAAGAGAACTTTTCCATTTCAAAATCAACAATACCACAATAATTTCAAAGTGCTTAATATCCTAAAGAAATAATTCCATAATACTAAACATGTGCTAAATATATAACATTGTCCAAAAATCATTATAGCCATAGAGCCATGTCAAAAGATAAACTCTAAAGTCACTAGCAGTGGAACAGTGGAAGATGTATCCTTTGCCAACAAGTAGAATCTTTCTGCCACGAATACTCCTATAAATAAAATATATAACACAAATATTCAGTATATATATATGCATGCATATGTAAAAGTAAAATTATGCTAAGGAAATTAAAAGCAATAAAAAAATATTTACTACCTCCGTTCGAAATAAATGTCACATTCCATATTTTAAAACGTGCCATTCATATTGGGAAGACTAAAAATAAAGGAAAAGTATGACATTTATTATGGGACGAATGAGTATTAGTTGATTCATATATATGATACAATAAAAAATAATTATAAACTAAATACACTTACCTGAAAACACAAAACACACTAAAGCACTAGCTAGACATTCCATCAAGCCCATCTTCCGTACCACCAGATGTTGAAGGATTCACCTATGTATATGAATCAAAAACTATGAAATCACAGGAAATAGAAAATGAGAGATAACATAAAGATGCTCATAACATCACTTGTGAGTAAATACAACCAAAACTGATTATTAATTAATATTTCCATTCGAGCCTCAATCAAATCGACCAAACATGAAAAGATAAAAGCATATCAGGTCATTCAAGTTACAAGTATATTATTCATCCTGACAAGTCATGAAACAAAAAATCGCATTTATACCCCCAATCAACAACTGCAAAGAAAGAAGTAAGAAGCTAGCTCCTCACATACTCGCATTATAAGTGAATTTTTCCATGTATCAATTGAACGACTGATATGCAATATAAGTCCAAATCCAAGGCAATATAAGTCCAAATCCAAGGGCCTAATCTAAGTAAAAATTGCCTTTGCAAAGCAGATGAGAGTGAAACTGGCTTCTCGAAGAATAAAAACTTAAAGAGAGTCTGAACTTTGGTCCCTATAACTTGATGATAATGGTAAGTCATGACTTTCCAAAGACACTAATAGAAATCCTACACCAAAAAGACTAGATTTGTTTAAGCAGGTAAAAAAGTTCTAACTATCTATGGATTTCATATCGGTCTTGAAAGGCCCTTGCTTGGTATGTAGATGATCAGACAGCTATGGTATTGGCTTAGCTGTCAGATGATAGTTTGATTTGTGCAGCGGAATAAAAGTGATTTGAAATAATGGTAGGACAACAAACACAAAGAGATAATGCAAGTGTGTGAATGTGATTGCAAAAATGTAATAACACAGAGAATTTAAAGTGGTTCAGAGTTCACTCCTCCTACATCCACCCTCACTGTCAAACTTGACAAGTGAGATCAATTTTATTATAATCTTTAATCAACAAAAATTACAAATGATTGATTTAGGCAAGTTCCTTGAACTTCCTCTTCCTAATTAGTACAGTCAACTAGGGATACACTTAAAGTACAGTCTTAAGTGCTTTTACAACTTGAAGTACAGTCTCAAGATTTTACAAAATAACTAATACACTCAAAGTACAGTCTTGAGTGATTACAAACTGATTCTATACCTAAAGTACAGTCTTAGGTTTTTGGGATTTGTGAATTAACACACTGGAGTTGTTTTTGTTGGTGAAGAGGTTTAGGGGTGAAGGTTTTGGTTTGGAACAGGGTTTTAAAGGTGAGGATTGGTGTGTGTATGTGTGGATTACAGGAGGTGTGTGTGAGTGTTTGGAAAGGGTTTTTGACTGGGAAAATGAGTATTTTTCAGTGTGTAACAGGAGGTGTTACAGGGGCTGCAGAAGGTTGTTTAATGGTGTTGTAAAGGTTGTAACAGGAGGTGTTACAGGGGCTGCAGAAGGTTGTTTAAGAGGAAGTAAATGGGTGTGGAAAGGGACTGTACAGGAGCTGTAAATGGAGACTAGAAAGGGGTGTTAGCTCAAAGATTAAAAGGGGAATTTGGGTCCAATATATAGGAGGATTGAGGAAGTAGCCGTTGGGAACATGGCACATGGTTCTCTTCAATGAGAGTCTTCATTTATGTTGTCTGAGGAAGTAACCGTTGGAGGAGACAATGCAATAAAGGTGTGGTTGGAATAGTGCTTGTATTTAGTGCATTGTTGGATCGGGCCGTAAATGGGCTGGAATTTGCAACCCAATGTTCAGAAGATCTTCAAGGAGAGATGACATGTCAAAGTTGTTGAGAGATTTAAGAATGGCACATCTTTGTCATCCATGGATTAGTGCATTGCCGATGGCACATAAAATCATAGTCAGATTGAACAATCTGCTGAGATCTTAGCCGTTAGATCTTGAGAATGGATGACATGGTTTGAGTTGGGTGATGATCTCTTTGTAATGAAATAACACTTGTCATATTGGATATTGGTTCTCTTGATCATTACTATCATTGATTTATCTTGTCATATCTTGGCTATACTGATGTTGAAGATTGTTGAGAAAATCTTGGGCCGTCTCAAGTCTTTTATCGGATCTTGGGAAACTTGAAGGTGCCACCTTGTAACTTTTGCAACTTTCCACTCTTGACACTTTAGACCATTTAACTTTGTCCCGTTAAATGATCAATCTTCATCAAAACACAATGTTAGGTTCTAACAATTTCCCCCTTTTGGTGAATGATTGGTCATTTTAAACTCTTAATGGCTTGCTACAAAACACCATAAGCAAAAAAGAGATGACAATGAAAATTTGCTCTCAAGAAAAATTGAGCAGATTTTTGGTGAACTTCACGGATTTTTCTGTGTTGACTCAACAAGCTCCAGGGTGTGAGGATATACTTTTTGGAGAGGTCAATGAGTGTACTTTAAATGGGAGAAAACTGTGTAGGGTTATGAGATTTGGAGAGATAGATATAGGATTTTTGGTGAGAGGAGTCTTGATAAATTTTATCTCTGCTGTCAGAATTTTGATGTCTGCTGCCAACTTCTTACATGTCCCATTTTTTGCTCATAAGGAATCAGATTGTGGGTTTAGACTTGTTGGAAAGCTCTATGTGTCTACTTTACACAGAAAAAATCGAATTGCAATTTGATTACCCACAGAGAATGAAATTGCAGTTTTGATCTGACAGCTATGATTCTTAGCTGTCAGAAATTCGGGGTTTGCTGTCAAGGTTTTGGGGTCTACTGTCAAGAGTGTAGGTGACTAATTTTTGGGATTTGTTGAGAAGAGTGTACTGTGTGAAGCTTGATGTATGGGGAATTTTTGAAAAGGGTTTGTTGTCAAGGAGATTGGTTGTCAAAGGCTTAGCTATCAGAAAGAAAACATAGCTGTCAGAGATAACGATCAGCCTGTTGGACAGCAACTTCAGATGAAGTCTGGTATTGACTCACAAGGTTGTAGGCTATATGTTTATGCTTTCTGGAAAGGTATGTGAGTCTACTTTGCTCACAAAAAATCGTATTGCAATTTCGTGCAGCGGAGAGAGAGATATTGCAATTTCCGTGAAGAGTGTCAAAGCTGATTTTCAGATTTCCAGCAACTTTTTTTGTTTCAACAAGGGCTGTTCTTGGCTGGTTTTGATGGTGTTTTGGAGTTTGGTTCCCCCTCAAATGGTGTTATGGCCTTATGGAGAAAGGCAATGGGCAAAAGACATCCTTAAAGGTTTGGTTCCCCCTCAAACAGTGCCGTCATTTGTAAGAAGAGATCCAATCTTTTCTTGAAGCATATATACCTTTGATTAAATCCAAGCAAGCTTTGACTTTACTACTCTTTTAACATCTGAAAATAAAACAAAAAAAAATTGGTACCCTTTATGTTTGGGTCCAGGGGGTTAGTTTTCTTTACGAACCCAAGCTTTGCTCATTGATCCTTTATTGAAGAACTGGTTTAGGGTATGGTAATATGACATGATTTGCATCATGTAAGGTGTAAGGACAGTGGATTGGGATGGATTGAAGTAGTGGTTTGGGTTGCTATATTGGGGTTGAAACTGAAAGTTATTTGAATGGGATGATCTTGGAGAGTCATTTTGACTTGCATGGCTTCTTCCATTTGAGTATTGCCATTGAGGTTTTTGTTGTTTGGTGTATCTATGCTTGTTGTAGAATCTTTGTTGCCTTGAGGTTCTTTGTTGTTTGGAAGATTTTGGTTGTCTGTCAGGCCTTGGTCAGCTCCTGTTATGCCTTGGGTCGTCAACCCTTGGGCCGTCGACAGACTTGACTCGACTAGCACCCTTTTGTAGCTTGACTTCTTCCCGTATATTGGCCCCTTTTTGAACCCAAATATACTTGCTTCCTTGAATTTTACTTGGTCCTTCCTTTGTTTGACTAGGGCCACTCAAGATTTCCTTTGATTTTCCTTTGGTTTGAATGGGATAGGTTTGAGCTTGATAGGCCAGAGCTTAGGTTTTCTAGCACCATTTTTTCAATGGCCCTTTCACCAATGGGAGGAGTGTACCCTTTTCTTTGTAGCACCAATCCCTATTTTGTCATTAGGACGTTGTTGAGAGTAGGTGAATAGGGATAATGCTTTGCTTGAACAGTTCCATGAATCTATTTTCTTTTTAAGAGCATCATTTTCTTTTTCAAGAAATATGAGTTTTTGACAGTTTTCATGACTACTTGAAGTCTCAGTTGTCAGATCCATGTTTTGTTTTTCAAGCATGAAGCATTGATCTCTTAGCCCTTGACATGCTTTCTCAAGCTCAGAATTGGTTTTTGTGAGGGAGTTTATGGTTGAGGATTGGGAAAGGTTCTCATTGACCAGTGAAGCAAAGCTAGTTTTTTGTTTTTTTGTTTGAATTAAAAAGAGTGCAAACTAATTGTTTGAAACCATCAATATTTGAAGAGTTAAAATCATGTACCTCTTTTAGTTCATCTGCAGCAGCCCATTGCTTCAAGATCTTCCTCATTTTCGATTCTTCATCTTCATCTCCTAATAAGCACAAAGATAGCCTCTTCTCCTTCACTTTCAGAGTCACTTGAGGCATATTCCTCCTCACTTTTGCTTTTAGAAAAATTATAGCAATTGCATCTAGAACTGTGAATGATTTCCTTTGAGTAGATGAATTTCTTTGCTTTCTGATTATCCTTTGGTTTCTTTGGTTCAGGACATTCAGATGAGTAGTGACCAATCTTTCCACAGTTGTAACATTCAATTTTCTTCTTATGATTCTCTTGATCAGATGCGGATGGACTATAGCTTCTCTCAAATGTTTTCTTATAAGATCTTATGGCATTTCGACGGCCATGGATATGAGGCTGGATAAATCTTCTTTAGAGGTGTGTTTGTTTGAGGGAAGGTTTGCTTTTGAAGGGAGATGAGGACCATGGAATCAATGTCTTGTTGAGTGATAGGCTTGTGTGTAGTTTCCGAGCGGCTAAGGCAAGAGTTTGTGAAATGGAAGGAACAGGTTGAATTTTTATTTTTCCTTCTAGTTCATAAGCCTCAAGCTTTCCAAAATATTGTTCAACAGTCATGGTACTCCATTCTGCTCCTTCTCTAATAGGTAATGCTACCTTCTCATATTCTTGTGGAAGAGTAGAATATATTTTAAGGCATAGGTCTTGTTGATCAAATGTTTTTCCATGGTCGCAATGGATCTCGATAAGGTCCTCAAACCTTGGTTTAGCAAAGACTAACTTTTTCACCAGATAGAATTTAAATTTGTCTAGTTGCCTAAGCAAGTTATACAAATTTTGAGTTCTTACACTGGTGTGTTTAGTGAATTTGGTATGAATAAGTTCCCAAGCAGATTTTGCAGTTGGTCTTTTAGCAATTTCTTGTGCTAAAGAGTCATTCACACTCTTTTGAAGTATGTTTTTGACTTTAAGGTTGGCACTAATTAGTTGCCTTTCATATTCAGTCCAGTTTTCTGGAGATTTCATCTTGCTGGCTCCACCATTTGAATCTGGTTGGATTGGGTAGGTGACTTCATTTTCTAAGGCATACCGGCCTAGAATCTTTCAAGTTTGCATCAAGATAAGTTTTTATCTTTGATGCATAGATCTCAAAAGATCCACAGTCATCAATGTGTGGGATGTCTTTCTCATTATTTCTTCTTGGTTGAGGCATGGTGGGTTTGAAGAGGATCCTTCACAAGTTGTTAGACTTTTGAATGTGAAGACAAGCTCTGATACCAATTGAAAGGCCCTTGCTTGGTATGTAGATGATCAGACAGCTATGGTATTGGCTTAGCTGTCAGATGATAGTTTGATTTGTGCAGCGGAATAAAAGTGATTTGAAATAATGGTAGGACAACAAACACAAAGAGATAATGCAAGTGTGTGAATGTGATTGCAAAAATGTAATAACACAGAGAATTTAAAGTGGTTCGTAGTTCACTCCTCCTACATCCACCCTCACCGTCAAACTTGACAAGTGAGATCAATTTTATTATAATCTTTAATCAACAAAAATTACAAATGATTGATTTAGGCAAGTTCCTTGAACTTCCTCTTCCTAATTAGTACGATCAACTAGGGATACACTTAAAGTACAGTCTTAAGTGCTTTTACAACTTGAAGTACGCCTCAAGATTTTACAAAATAACTAATACACTCAAAGTACGGCCTTGAGTGATTACAAACCGATTCTATACCTAAAGTACAGTCTTAGGTTTTGGGATTTGTGAATTAACACACTCGGAGTTGTTTTTGTTGGTGAAGAGGTTTAGGGGTGAAGGTTTTGGTTTGGAACAGTGGTTTTAAAGGTGAGGATTGGTGTGTGTATGTGTGGATTACAGGAGGTGTGTGTGAGTGTTTGGAAAGGGTTTTTGACTGGGAAAATGAGTATTTTTCAAAGGTGTAATGTGAGGTGTTACGTGGGCTGCAGAAGGTTGTTTAATGGTGTTGTAAAGGTTGTAACAGAGGTGTTACGGGGGCTGCGTAAGGTTGTTTAAGAGGAAGTAAATGGGTGTGGAAAGGACCGTACAGGAGCTGTAAATGGAGACTAGAAAGGGGTGTTAGCTCAAAGATTAAAAGGGGAATTTGGGTCCAATATATAGGAGGATTGAGGAAGTCGCCGTTGGGAACATGGCACATGTTTCTCTTCAATGAGAGTCTTCATTTATGTTGTCTCGAGGAAATGTAACCGTTGGAGGAGACAATGCAATAAAGGTGTGGTTGGAATAGTGTTTGTATTTAGTGCATTGTTGATCGGCCGTAAATGGGCCGGAATTTGCAACCCAATGTTCAGAAGATCTTCAAGGAGAGATGACATGTCAAAGTTGTTGAGAGATTTAAGAATGGCACATCTTTGTCATCCATGGATTAGTGCATTGCTGATGGCACATAAAATCATAGCTGTCAGATTGAACAATCTGTTGAGATCTTAGCTGTTAGATCTTGAGAATGGATGACATGGTTTGAGTTGGGTGATGATCTCTTTGTAATGAAATAACACTTGTCATATTGGATATTGGTTCTCTTGATCATTACTATCATTGATTTATCTTGTCATATCTTGGCTATCTGATGTTGAAGATTGTTGAGAAAATCTTGGTCATTCAAGTCTTTTATCGCATCTTGGGAAACTTGAAGGTGCCACCTTGTAACTTTTGCAACTTTCCACTCTTGACACTTTAGACCATTTAACTTTGTCCCGTTAAATGATCAATCTTCATCAAAACACAATGTTAGGTTCTAACAGGTCTATATTGGTCAGTGTTACGTAAGAAAGAAAGGAAAGGCACTCAGATGAAATCCATATTCATGTGTTGAAAGAGCATGACATGCGTGTTTAAATCCCAACATCTACACATGATAAATAGCAAGTTGAGATGTGAGCAGTAACACAATAAAACCTACAGCTATTCACAGCATCAAACAATAACAAAGGATACGGAGATACAAGCATGCTCGAGAACCGAGTCGAAAGCAATGGGATAGAGTTAGTAACAAAATGAAATACCCCACAAGCAACACGAGGGATAGGGAAGAGCAGCATATGAAAAAGAGCTCTTTGTCGTGACACTTTTGTAAAAGAGTTGTGAGCAAAGAGAAGAAAGTAAAGACTACAATGATTCCCTTTATCAATGAAAACAAGTGATACCTTCAATTGCTATAAGAAGTTAAGCTTTTAACACTATGGCTGTGATATCATTGGTATTTGATATTTACAAAACATACTAGTAGGATAGGATAACTGACAACACAAGTCTATGCTTTCTATGGATTTGAAAATTCATGGGCCTAAAAAGAACTAAAAGATGCATACAATTACAGACCTGTAACGTGTATTACAATGGGAATATTTTGACAACCTTTGATTAAACAAGTACCTAAGTCTAAGAGTAACATTATAACTAATCTCCTATTAGTAATTACTACTACCCTTTCCGAAAAATGGACACTCATTTTGGGACGGAGGGAGTACTATAATATTTGCGCATTACCATGACATAGATTTGCGCATTACCATGACATAGACAATGAAATATAACATTAACAAATGAAATCCAAGAAAGCAAACTCAAAAATAACAACATCCTACCCGAGGTTACAGATATGACCATTTTACAAGCACATTATCCCCTATCTTAAATATTAGATAAAGAAGGATTTTATACATCCACGGAACCAAGACCATTATCTCATGCTAGCAATTCCAGAACAACTTACAGACTGGAAACACTAAAACTGGTGTCAACATCAATAGCACACAGGAACTGCAAATTCTAATATTTTATCAACGAAACTGTGAGAAACAAAGCAACAAGAGTTTTATATCTTAAGTACAGTCGTATAAAAGTATGATCTTTGATAATACATGGAACCCTTGATTCAGCTGTTAGCTCTAGAGGACCATATTGAACACATTATAAATCAACTGAACAGATGTTATTAGATGAACATATGTTATTAGAGGAATTTGTCATAGCATTTACAGAGTCATATTACATTAAGAATTTGATGATAAAAAGCTTTTTAAATGCAACTACGAAGTTCAAATTAGCAAAAACATAATCATATGGTCTGTTGCAATTGTGTAACTGTAAGTGCTCCAATTTGAGCTTGTTAGAATTTTCGTTAGAAAATTAACGAAAGTTATAACACTTCTAACAATTCCTAACAATCCTAACCTTTCTAACAAAGTGAGGGTAAAACGGGCATTGTTATTTAAGGTTAAACCTTAAAAAGAATCTCAAAAAAGAAAAACAAAAGAAGAAAACCATAAATAGAAATGCTGGAAACATAAACTGGCTGCCTAATTTGATTTTCAAAAAGAAATATTCCTCTTGTCCAAAGCTGGAGCTGCATTTAATGAACAGTGCACGCTGAGGGTTCCTGTCCGCGCGGATGGGATTGCAATTTCCAGAGGGCTATAAATTGAGCCCTCCAGTCACAAAAATAAAGGGCCACAACACATTTTGCACCGAACCTCTGGCGAAATATAGAGAGAAAACAGTGAGAATTCACTTGAATTGTCACCATTTTCTCTCCAATCTTTCCCAATTCATACTCATCCACTCACTCTCATATCAAAACCCCAAACACTCATACACTCAAGCCAAACACTCAAGAACACAAGGAAGATTGGTAAACCCTCCTTCTCCTAACCCTAAATCTCATCCATGCATGCATCTTCAAACTACAAAATGTAGTTCCTTCATCTTCTTGCTTTAGATCTAAGAAGATCACCATGGAAGACCATCTCCATGGATGATCTTCTACAAAGATCAACATTATTTTCAAGTTCTCTTACTTTCTTGCAAAGAAAACTCATTTTCAAAACCCTAAAAACCATTTTCAAGCATAAAATCTCATTTTCAAAGGATAAAAATCCCCTTCCCAAGCAAATGAAATGCTTAGTCCTAATGTACCCCAAGGATGGTTTGGTATAGTTGATTCACCACTAAAATGTCTAGTGATCACTAACCAAAACCTAGGGAAATGGGGACAAGCATGGATGCAAAACCCCCTTTAAAATCATATTCTCCTTCTTGGGAAGTTGCTGTCCAGTAGCAATTTTCCCAGACCTCAGTCCATTGTCTTAATTTTTGGACACAGATGAACTTGGAATTTGGTGTTGACTACAAAACACTTTTTGTAGCCAACATCCAGATCTTTCCAGAAATATTCTTACTTTATTTTTTGGGTGAGTAAAACTCCTCTTTTCAAATTTTCTTTCAGAGGCTAGTTCATCAGCTTCTGGGAATCCAGATCTCATATCTGAGGTTTCCAGAAGGTTTTGACCCCTCAAATCTTCTCCAAAATGGAAAATTCCTTCGCACAAATCTTATTTAAGGTGTCTAGAACAACTTTCATTCTCTGAGTTTATCCAGATTATGAAGTTTTAAGACCCTTGAATCCATTTCAAAATCAAAGGTCCACTGCCTTTTTCATTCTGGCAGAAATGGCTCTCAACTTCAAAAGGTCTTTTGAGTACCAAATCTCAATCCAAAAATCCCCCAAAAAATCATGGGATCAGTTTAAAGTCTTGAAAAGATATCCCTATTTTTACTTTTCTGATTTTCAAAGTATTTTGGCCAAAACACACACACACACACACACACAAATGATTTTCAGCTTGGAAGACTCGTTTTACGAGGCATTCCGGGTGCACACTAACGTCCTTCCCGGCGTGTAACATGACCTCCGAACCTAAATCTCTGATCTCGGGCTTTTTTCAAAGTTTTGGCCCTCAAAATTAAAATGGCGTGGCGACTCCGTTTCGTTGATTTTTTCAAACAAAAATAGGAAAATTTTCGATACATTCACACATCATCACAGTGGCGACTCTGCTGGGGACAAACAAGTTTTATCTTTTCAAAAAAAAAAAAAAAACTTTTGAGGGTCAAGCTTCCGTCCCGGCTTTGAAAATCATTTTTGTGTGTGTGTTGATTTTTGCACAGTTTTCATGTTGTTTTGGCCGCCTCGGAGAAAGTCAAAATTTTGACTGTCGGAATAATGTCCCTAACTGTTGGAATTTTCGTGCTTATGTGCTCATTAAATTTCAAAAAAAAAAATTTCAAAAAAAAAAGAAAATTTTCAAAAAAAAATCATGCATCATATTTTTAAGACACATAAAAAAAAATCTCTATTTTACTCAGAAAAAGAATATAGACTGCTTGCACACTACGCGCACGTGACCGTACACTGCACACTACGTCCCTAACCTGGGAAAATCCTTGTCGCGGTCCGTTTGGTCTTATTACGCCTCTCGAATGAGCACATGACTACCCAAACATCCCATGGAGCCTCGTGTCGACCATGCACTTGTCCGTGACACACTTTGTCCGAGACCCGGTTGGTTTTTAGTCTGGTCTGTGTCATGCCCTGTCTGTGTATAGACCTTTCCTTTCAAGCCTTTGTCGGCATACCGACTCAATATCTTTCGGGGACCCTAATCAGTCGAAGTTCTGCCGGTTTTCCGCCGCAGACTTTGACCAAGATATTGACCGGCGCCTTGACTTCGGCTCGATCGGCACAAATTATACACCGACTCCCAAAGCATTGACACTCGAGTCATCAAGGATTAATGATTATTCCATGCCTAATTACGGCCTAATTGACAACAAATCAAGATCAATCGTGGACATTTATCGGTCAAATCATGCCGACTTTTCGTCGAGCCCTCGGACATGATCTTGACTTTTGACGTCGCCTTTGTCCGTAATTTACATCGAATGCTCGTTAAGACTCGATTACCCGCCGTACTTTCGGGATCGTTTTCTTTCGGTCGGTGGGACCCGCTTGCCCTATAGGACCCTCGCCCGGGCTGTCCACCCCGGGAGGTCGAAATACGGGTGGAATACGAGGGGCTTATAGACGTAGTGACGGGGCCCACCGATCCAGAATCGAGTAGTTTGCGAAAAGAAGAGCAATCTTTTCCAACCGATTAGGTTAACAAAACATGTTTTAAGTAAACGTGAACAAATAAGCGCATGTTGCATGAGCCTAAAGCCCAAACACCTACCCTCCTTCCATTCCTGCACATCCGAACCCTCGTGTCTTTCCCCGCAGCCTCCGCACAAAGCTTGGTTTCGGCACCGGGTCACCGTTTGATCAGTTGGGAAGAGTCAAGCGCGTCATCAGCTTCGCCGTTTATTCCGACTCCGGGTTTCAGAATGTCTGCATCAGCCGGTAATGATGGGGACCACGTTGCTCCGTCCTCCAAAATCCCTCAGACAGACCAGTATTGGATCCAGTTGGTAGAACAGATGAGACTTCGACACGAGGCTCAAATTGATAACCTTCTGGGGATTGTCGCAAGTAGGGCTGTTACACGAACCGAGCCTGTTCGAGCTCGACTCGGGCTCGGCTCGAAAAAAGCTCGAGTTCGAGTGGGCTCGAGGCGAACTCGAGCTCGAGCTCGAACCGAATTTCAAGTTCGTCATTTTTTCGAGCCCGGCTCGTGTTCGGCTCGTATGTTCGACGAGCTCTGTTCGAGATCGACTCGTTTAAGCTCGACTCGGGCTCGGCTCGTTAAAAGCTCGGATGAATTATGAATTTTTTGTTAAAAATATATATATTTAGTGACAAATTAAAAGACCAAGCTCGAGCTTGGCTCGTTTAGGCTCGAGTTCGATTGCAACTCGAATTAGGGCTCGATAAAGCTCGTTCGATTTCAGATTTTTTTTCAAAAAATAAGTCGAAGCTCGAGCTCGGCTCGTTAATACTCGAGTTCGAGCAGCTCGCGAAAAGCTCGCGAGCCGGCTCGCGAAAAGCTCGAAACTTGATTCGAGCCGAGCTCGAACATGAATTCTGGGATCGAGCTCGAGCTCGAGAAAAGCTCGAGCTCGTTTAAAAGTTCACGAGCTCGAGCTCGAAACATCAAAAGCTCGGCTCGGCTCGGCTCGTTTACAGCCCTAGTCGCAAGTCATGGTTTGACTATTAGTCTCAGTTCCGATGGCACTTTTACCGCAAAGAAGGAAGAGGGTTCTCCTCCTCTTCTTAATAGTCCCGGATACATCAAGATGCTACCCCAAGATTCCTATGTTTCCACCGCCGGACTCACCCGCCCGTCGACTTACTGTGGCAACCGGCCCCCAAACGATCGGGAACGAAAGAGTTCGGTATACCGTCGGTTGTCCCCTCTCAAAGTGATGATCCCACAAATAATCGCCGAGTGATGAAAATCGGGGAACAATTGAAGAAATATGGTCAGCCATCAATGCCCTGGAAGAACGCCGTAAATGAGCGGCCTGGATTGAGGAGGCCACACGCCACTTTGACCTTAACAATATCCCAACCGATCGGGCTACCCCGAAGGACAAACATGTGCCCGTTCCCGGGACCTCAATATCTCTCATTGTCCGGCGGAGTCCAATCACTTGCTACCGTACGAGCCTAGCAGCAGATCCCCCTACGGACCGGTTCCACTCAAAGTCATTCCAAAGACTCGACACGAGGTCCCAAATCCGCCACCAGCCGTAGAACACATTTGGTGGGATATTTGTGTTGTCCCGATTGCCTTGAAAGGGACTATAGACTGGATACACGAGGACCGTCCTCCTAAGAAAAGAAAATTTCCTCCCAAAGAAAATTGAAGGAGAGATTCGAGGCCGGTGATAACAAGTGTGGGAACGCTCGGGGAGCCATCTCCGGGGATTTGATTATTATGTACTCTACTCCGGTCCCAGGCCTTCCCCAAAGCAAAAAGGGGTAAAAGAGCGTAAAAGCCTTGCCAACGATAGAATTGAGACTTTCGGATACCAGTACTGCGAACGGAAGTCCAACCCCTCGGGTCGCCCAAGGTTCGCTTTGTCCGGTTCCCGAGTATACACCGATGAAGAAAAACCGACGCGCGTCGCTCCCCACTCAATCAACATGTTGACCGGAGATGGCAACCGCCACAAAAGGCCTCAGTATAACCCAGGGGCTTCGGCAAAGGCTCTACCTAGCAAGAAAAAAGCACGAAGCGACAGGTTTAACGACTCTCTATCCCGAGACAAGGACCAAATCTATGATCCTCACCTGAAAGCCATAGCCTCCACTCTCCACCAATGCGTCAAATTCATCAACCGGCAGGGAGACCTTGAAGTCATAAGGGGTGACAGTTTCCTCATAGGGAACGAAGCTGAAACAATAGCCAAGAACGCCCACAGTCAAACACCGGGCTACATCCTTCAAGAAGCAAGTCTCGCCGCATTCTTTGGAATCCAAGAATGCCAACTATGTCGACACACTCAAGCGAGCAGACTCAGAAGAAGTTCGATTCATCAAATTTAATTGTTATTTCCAACACTTGGAGGCGTCCGGAAGGAAACGCTGAACACCGCCATATGATACACACACACAAGTCCCCTGGTCCTCAATCACAGATTTGTCAAAGATTCTCGCAAACCCATTCTTTGGCCTCGCCAGCGAGGAGATTTTCATGATAAAAGTCGACAAACACCGACGCACTCGGCTCGAATCTATGAACGCCGTGTGGGACGTCCTCCTTGTCCGAACTACCTGTCAAGCCTTTCCGCTCGAGTATGGGACATGAGATTTTTCTAGCAAAGACACCGAGACGCAATACGTCCTTACATCCGGATTGAGCGGTCGGATTGTGACGAAACGGAAATCCCTAGGATTGAGGAAGATCCCTACATCCACATGCTCGGCTTTCGGACGCCCAAACACAATTGATTCTGGTTCAGACAAAGAGATAATAGCAACGATCGAAGAGGGAGCACGAGACCATGCCTTTCCCGAGTTGTGAAGCCACCGATGCCGATGCCACTAAAGAATTGGGAAACTCTCTCAGGCCCGTCCGCGACCAAAGAGGAAATGATCACCAAGCTTGGATTGGTCCCCCGTCCTTTCGTGTCAACCTTTGTAAAGTCCTCCGAGTCTCTCATTGTTGAGTTCGAGTCTCTCGAGTCGTCCGATGGCCTTACGCCTTAAGACTACGAGTCTGTAGCAAACGTTGTATTCCCCTTCGTCTTCAATGAAATGATGAACCTTTCTGAGTATCCCTTGATTGCCACTTTAACTAATGACAAAAAAAAGCACTTAATAATAACTCATTAGATAAAGAAGCAGACACATTAAACGAAAAAAAAAAATCAAACAACAAAAAAAAATCTTTAAGCAGGTTGTCCGGAAAGAGGAAAATCGAGCCCAAGCTGCCGAAGAGATTTTGACGAGTGTGAATTTGGGAACTGCGGAAGAGCCTAAAGAGACGCAGATTGGTGATTTCTTTGAAGGAATCGGAAAGGATGCTCTGCAAAGTCCTACAAAATCCTCAATTCAAGGAAAGTTGCCCTCTGCATCAAAGAAAACATCATGTGCAGATACGGGTTGCCACCGAAATCATCTCGTATAATGGATCCCACTTCGAAGGGGAATGTGAAAACCGCCGCGGAATTCGAATAACCCGTCACAAGTCATCTCCTTACAGCCCCAAACCAATGGAGCCGTCGAAGCAAAGCAAACAAGACTCGGAAAATATCATCCGGAAAATGGCCGTCCAAGGCGTAGATTGGCCCGAGAAGTTACACTCGGCACTCGGGGCTACGTAACATCGCCGAACGGCAACCGGGAAACACCGTTTGCCCTCAAATACGGAATGGAAGCCGTACTCCCAATCGAGCTAGAGATCCCCTCGCTCCGTATACTGCTGGAAAGCCAGATCAACGAGGTCGAATGGCTCCAGAGTCGCCATGACGAACTGGCCCTACTAGACGAACGCCGACTGAAGGCCATGGAACACATCCGGCCTACCAAGGAAGAATGGCTAGAGCCTTCGACAAGAAAGTAAAGCATCGGGAGATCCGAGAAGGTGATCTCGTTCTAAAAGAAAAGCCCCCAGCCCGTATCAACCCCTCGGCAAATGGGAGCCTGTATGGGTTGGGCCATATGTCGTCCCGTAAGATCTTTCTCCGGAGGAGCCATGCAACTCGCACCTCGACGGGAATCCCTTTGTACACCCAGTGAATGGTGACAAGCTGCGCAGATACTACGCGTAAAACAAAAAGAAAAGAAGAAAAACAAAAAAAAGAGTGCTAAAAGAGTAATACCCAACTAGGTTAGAAACCCGAGAAGGGCGGCCTAGGTAAAAAACAGGTTGCACCAAAAAAAAACAAAAAAAAAAAAAAAAACACAAAAAAAAAAACAAAAAAAAAACACAACAAAAAAAAAAATCGGGTTGAACTACGAAGACCCGAGCTCCTCAAAATGAGGGGAACGTAGGCAAAGGAAACGGTTCGGTCTAAAGCACAAATAAAAGCCATACTTTGGCATCAATACAATTGATCGACCATGAAAGCGTCTCGAAAAACTCTAAAGCAATTCAAATATTCATTACAAGTTAAAAGCTCTTTGATGAGTCTAAGCCCGATTCAATCCTACAACCGGCAACCTCGCTAAAAGAAAACTAAGATACATAATCAAATTAATGTGTCTCGCCATGACAAGAAAGGGATACTCGGAAATCTCGCAGTCACTCCAAGCCACTCGCATCGGCCTCTCCCCTCTTCTTCCCCTTCGAGTCTTCTTTTTCGAACAGAAAGATGTCGCATTCCTCCTACCAAGCTCGGTATAGGGACAGGGTCTATCAAACCAGCCTCCGTCGTGGCCTTAGTAGCCCTAGCGTCATCCCTCATCTCCCGTAACCTAGCCGGTAGCATAGGAGCCCTCCTCTCCTGCTCTCTTGACGTAAGCCTCATAATCGGCCACGCCGTCTCCGCTCCCGTCATGAGGGTTGGCCCTCGCCTCGGCCCTCCTCCTCTCAAACACCTGGTCCTCCGCACCCACAATGGCCTCACACCGTCTCAAAATAGCCACCCGAGTCTCTCCTGCATGCCTCTCATACCAATCCAGTACCAAGTGGTCAGAACACCGGTCTTGGACGCCTGAGAATGACCCGAGGAGGAAAGGCATCATACCTCCATGCTCGGGAAAGAAATGGAAACACCGAGGGATCATCCATAGAAACAGAGCCACCACCCCGGTGGCTATATCATCAAAATCCCCCAAAGGAACCCGCTCCAGTGCCAAACTGCCTCGTAACTAAAGCCGGAATATAGAAGCTAGACCGAGAAAGTCTCTAAGCATGACCACGGGAGACCCATCCTCAAGCACTCTGCGAGTCTCCACCCGCCAACGAGGCACCGACCATCCGATATCTTCTGGGCCCGCGACCCGCCATCCAACGCTCCCACGAGCCCCGATCATCAAAATCTACATCAACACCTCTCTTGGCAAAAGTCCAAGGCCTCGATCATATCGCAGGTTTCCCGAAGAACCCCCAAACGCTCCATCGCCCACAGTGGTCAAGAGGAACGGGCTGCCCCGCGCATATACCGCCTTCCTGCGTAGCTAATCTGCCGAGAGCATGAAAAGTCTACCCCGTAATCAAAGGAACGACATCTCTGCCTGTGCGACAGTGAACGATAACATCCAAGAAAGACCGATGCCGTATCCCAAAGGAATAGACCATGAACAAGTGGTGCCAAACATACAAAGTGCAAAGGCATCCCAATAGGCATCATCCACCAAACCTAGGCCCCTAAATCTGTCGGGAAGACCGGAAATATCGAAATGATCGGGACCACGGATCATACCTTTGCGCTTCCTCCGGGAAAGATGAAGGAGGACGCACAAATCTGTCAACAAAAGAAGCCCCTCCGGCAAAGGAACCGCTATCTCTTCCACCTCCTGACCTCCAAGCAAGGCCCGAAATTCTTCCACACCGGAACAATCTCGTTGAAGGAAAGGCAAAAGACATGCCTTCTAGTGTCCCAAAATGATGAAGAAGCTCTCAAGAGGTCGTAGTCCGGAACCAATTCCTTGAGAGACCATAAGCACTTCACCTTGTACCTTTCTTCAAAGAAGGACCTCCTCTCATGCATAATCTCCAGGGACCAGTCCTTGAACTTGTTGAAGAATGGCATTTGGGATTCTTGGGACAATTTTGATGGAGCTTTTCTAAAGTTTTCCATGGTTTTCCTCTTTCTTCCCGAAAATGGCTGTTTGGACTCGGAGGTTGAAGAGGATATTTGAATTTGAAATAAAGCAAGACCAGTCTCGAACCAAAATTAAAGGACAATGTCGAAACCGCCCTATCCGCGCGGACATGATTGTCACAAATTTAAAAAATTCTCGCAATGTCAAGCCGCTACATCAAAAGAGGAATATTCCGTCCCGGTTGCTCGAAACCCGTGCAAAAAAAAACCTCCCCAAACCACCCATATACCAAACACCCTTGCAAAAAAAAAACCAAGGCTCATGCAACACCGCATTCATACCGCATTGCATTCATAAAATAAAATCCTAAATTATTACATTCCAAAAAAAAAAAGAGTGTGCATAAAAAAACAAACAAACATAAATAAAATCCTAAATTATTACATCCAAAAAAAAAAATGTGCACAAGCTGTACAAATCTAAATCTCAATCTCAAATCTCAAAAAAAAAAAAAAAAAAAAAAAAAAAATCAATCGGAGTCTCCAGCGCCAGATGTTCCGCCCGGCCCCTCTTGCGACTCGGGCCCGAGTCTCCTCGGGAGCCCCTGAAAATCTCGGGCTCGGGAATCGTCCTCGTCTCCGCAAAGAGGCTCATCAGACCAACCGGCACGCTCCGATAGTGGCAAGCCGAGATCTCGCGAAAAATTGTATCCGAAGGTGAAGGCGTCGGACTCCGCACGTACGAAGACGACCCGCCATGCCGCCAAACGTGTCCCCGCCCGTGTGGATCCCCGAGAATGACGTGATCCAAAGGCGCACCGCGCGGATCGAGGAGAGGAGACAAAGGAGTCTCTCGAAGAAGTCTCGAGCGAATAGGGAAGCCTCCCGTCCGACAGCGCCGGCCGTGGTCGCCTCGCTCTAGCCTCGAGGAGCCCCGCAAGCGACCATCCTCCCGATGAATCTCTTGGCCCCGATCACTTGCTTCGTCGCCTCTCGACGACCACCTCCGAAAACCGCACAAAAGCAAAAGCGTCAAAAAAAAAGAAGTGATGCTAAAGATGATGAAACAAAAGAAAGAAAGGAAGAGGCAAGCGTAAAAAGCCATACAATTCTTCATACCCTGACGAGGCCGGAAAGCTCGTGGAAGTCGCTCAGCCGAGGGATTCGCACCCTCAATCGGACCCCATCCCGGGATATAGGAAAAATCCGTCCGAGGGTACCGCTGATCCCAAGCCCCTCCCTATCCGTAACCCGAGGCATCCTCGGCCTCCTCAAGACGAATGTCGCATATGGCTCAATCGCCACAAAATCCGAGAAGTGCCGGCCGGCTCTGTAATCATCCCAGTCACGGACCGATCGCTCGGGTGCATCATATCGGCGGGAGGCTCCACCGGTGTCCTCAAAGGCGAGTTCACGCCATGCCGACGCGTCACCCTCTCTCCCGAGATAATATGCATCGCAGTCGACCTCTCGTAATCCTCCGCCGCACAGTCCGATCTCGCGCCTTCACTGCGCCACCTCGAAGCGATCCTGTGGGAAAAATATCATCCCCTCATCCGTCTCGGCCTCCGTCAAAGGAAGGCAATCCGCGTACTCGAGAGTCGTACGCCCCGGAGCTTATCTTCTCCCGGGCATGCTTGGACCAAGACCGCATGGCCGGATACGCCCGACGTACTCCGCCGGCCGCCGCCACATCGTGACGTGGAAAAACTCCAACGCCCATACCGCGAAAGGTAAAAATCCAATCAATCCAAAGGCAAAAGAAAAGTGCGTGCTAAAAAAAAGGGAAGGAGGGAAAGCAAAAAGAGAGCTTATACCTCCAGTGGCAAACTTAAAGCAAGACAAGGAGCTCACAGGCCTTCCCATTGCCGTACCTATCAAGAGCAAAATAAAGCTCGCCTGCTCTCCCCAGAGACGTCTCCACCATCTCCATGTCCTCCAAGGACCTCAAAGAAGGCAAAGACCGCCGTCCTCAAAGATGCCCAAAGAGGGTGCTCGAAAAGGCAAACCACAAGAAGGCCCTGGCAATCTGATCGGCGCCTATCCTCTCCTCCCCAGCCTCGTAGCTCGCTATGGTCTCCACAATCTTACCGTAGACCACGACATACTCCATCCCCATCCCCTTTTTGGGAATAGGGGAAAATCCCAGAAGAGCCTGTAGATCAGCATCGCTATAGCCGTCCCGCCACTCAATGCCGCGTCCATTAAAGGACAGCCCGTAATCGCAGCGTAATCGGAGGGCGTAACCGTAGCCTCGCCCCGTAAGAAGTGAAAGGTGTGGGTCGCGTCCCACCAATGCCGCGCGCAGCAAACATCAAACCCTTGCTCTTAGGGAACTTGACCACCCCTCAAGCACTCAACGAACTCCCAGCCCCGTCTCAACAACAACTGCCTCTGACTCGGCAAAGCTCCTCGGCCCGCATCCGGAAGCCGATCCCACAAGTCAATCACGGACTCCACTGATCCTCGAGTCTTCATTTTGTTCAGCTGCTCCGTCACAAAACGATTTCCGCCCTGTAAAAAAAAAAGGGAGAGAAAAAAAAATGTCAAAAAAAAATTTTTGCATTTGCATTTACACAAAAAAAAAAGAGAAAGCATACACATGCATTAAAAAAAAAAAAAATTCGACAGCATAACAGCATACAATGAGCATAGCCCCATTTTTCTCACAAAAAAGACGGTTTTCAAAGCAAATCCCAATGCATTCATCAAAAAAAAAAAAAAAGATGCATTCCTACGGAAGTAAAAACTCCGTCCCATTTTCATAAAATAACATGCATACCATCCATCATCTCAAAAAAAAAATTGCATACATGCATATCATCCATCTTACATGCAACGGGAGGAAAAATCCGTCCCACTTTTCAAAAAAAAATCCTAAACATACATACATCTCATATTGGCAAAATGCCCATTCTTTCCAAACAAAATGCATGCATTGCATCATTCATCAATATCAATATTCAATTTCAAAAAAAAAATCATCATCACAATTTTTCGAATTTTCAACATGCAATATTCAAATTTCAAAAAAAAAAAAATCAAAGTCACAATTCATAATTTTCGAATTTACAAAAAAAAATGGCGAAAAGGCCAATTCTTTCTCCAAGCAAAATGCATATTTTGGGATACCCACATAATCATTGCAACATGCAAAGCATCAAAATCAAGATTCAAAGCCAAGAACATCAATCATTCGAATTTTCAAAAAAAATTTTTTTTTCAAAAATCACCCAAAATTCAAATTTCAAACAAGAAATCAACAAAGGGAATGAAAAGATTCGAAGTATACCGTTCGAAGACTCGGATCAGAAGCCCAATGTTGCCATGCATCGGGGTACGGCTCCTCCGCAATCGATTGCGAAAGGGTGTAATGCCTCCTCATTCGGACAAGCTCCAATCGTCTCTCCGCGACCGGGCCACGTCCTTGGCCTTGAAAAGCACCTTCCCCGTGTTCCATTGCTCGAAAATCGAAGAAAATCGGAAGATTTCGAAGCTTTTTTACCCAACAGTGGCGGTTTTTCTGAGTTTTCTCTCTTCCTCTCTCGTAATTCTGTAAAAACAGACTGGGGAAGGAGAAAGGGGGCGGCCCCTCATTTAAAAACCCTGGAACACGCTCCTATCCGCGCGGATAGGATTGTCAGGGTAAAAATAACCCTTTTGCCCCTTAAAATTTCAGGACTCTGCAATTCAGTCCCCAACTTGACAAAGTTAACGAAGTTAACCAAAGTCAGCCCCTTGTCAAGAAAATCCTTCCCGGCAGTCAAACGTAAGACCGAGTGCCCCGAGAAAGATAACAGATCCCGTATCTTTCATCAAAATCTTCCCCGGCAGTCAAACGTAAGACCGAGTGCCCCGAGAAAGATAACGAGATCCCGTATCTTTCATCAAAATCATCCCCGGCAGTCAAACGTAAGACCGAGTGCCCCGAGAAAGATAACGAGATCCCGTATCTTTCATCAAAATCCAGTCAAACGTAAGACCGAGTGCCCCGAGAAAGATAACAGATCCCGTATCTTTCATCAAAATCCTTCCCGGCAGTCAAACGTAAGACCGAGTGCCCCGAGAAAGATAACGAGATCCCGTATCTTTCATCAAAATCCTTCCCGGCAGTTAAACGTAAGACCGAGTGCCCCGAGAAAGATAACGGATCCCGTATCTTTCATCAAAATCTTCCCCGGCAGTAAAACGTAAGACCGAGTGCCCCGAGAAAGATAACGGATCCCGAATCTTTCATCAAAATCAAACGGCAGTCAAACGTAAGACCGAGTGCCCCGAGAAAGATAACAGATCCCGTATCTTTCATCAAAATCATTCCCCGGCAGTAAAACGTAAGACCGAGTGCCCCGAGAAAGATAACGAAATCCCGTATCTTTCATCAAAATCTTCCCCGGCAGTCAAACGTAAGACCGAGTGCCCCGAGAAAGATAACGGATCCCGTATCTTTCATCAAAATCATCCCCGGCAGTAAAACGTAAGACCGAGTGCCCCGAGAAAGATAACGAGATCCCGTATCTTTCATCAAAATCTTCCCCGGCAGTCAAACGTAAGACCGAGTGCCCCGAGAAAGATAACGAATCCCGTATCTTTCATCAAAATCACCCCCGGCAGTAAAACGTAAGACCGAGTGCCCCGAGAAAGATAACGGATCCCGTATCTTTCATCAAAATCTTCCCCGGCAGTCAAACGTAAGACCGATTTCCTCGAGAAAGATAACGAGATCCCGTATCTTTCATCAAAATCATTCCCCGGTAGTCAAACGTAAGACCGAACTCTCCGAGAAAGATAACGGAATCCCGTATCTTTCATCAAAATCATTCCTCGGCAGTCAAACGTAAGTCCGATCTCCCTGAGAAAGATAACGAGATCCCGTATCTTTCATCAAAATCATCCAACGGCAGTCAAACGTAAGACCGATTTCCCTGCACGAATACGTCTCGATTTTCCCAAGAAAGGCTAACAAAATCCCCAAAGAAAGTTAACGGAATCCCAAAAGCCAACGAAATCTCGAGTAAGACTCGAACTACGAAAGGGCTTGATTCCCACTAGGGATACGTAGGTAGCCTATCATTAGGTCCAGCCCCCCGACCAAAACGGTCACCCTCTCCTTCGGCAGCAGACAAAGTCCACCGAAAGGCCACTTCACAATCAAGGTCCGAGGCACCTAAAAAGCCATCTTCATCAAGGTTCGAGGCACCTAAAACGCCATCTCCAAGGTTTGAGGCACCTAAGACGCTATCACTAGGAAAGCGATAAATCGCAATCATCCCCAGCAGAGACCGAAAATGGTCATTCCTATCCCCAAATGAGCGGATAACCATCGACCGAAAATGGTCATCTCTTATCCCCACAGAAGTTTCTTTCCAAAGAACGACCGTAGAACTCGCTCATCGTGTTCGAGGCACCTAAAACGCCATCACCTCCGTGGTCAAAGACCCGAACTACGATCGGCTTGATTCCCATTCGGGATACGTAGGTAGCCTATCGCTAGGTTCACCACCCGATCACTCGATCATCACCCGCCAAATATGGAGCCTTACTTTTATCGACGACCCCGCTTCCTTCGAAAGCGCCGTCGCCGAGGGGCTACCGTAAGTGCTCCAATTTGAGCTTGTTAGAATTTTCGTTAGAAAATTAACGAAAGTTATAACACTTCTAACAATTCCTAACAATCCTAACCTTTCTAACAAAGTGAGGGTAAAATGGGCATTGTTATTTAAGGTTAAACCTTAAAAAGAATCTCAAAAAAGAAAACAAAAGAAGAAAACCATAAATAGAAATGCTTTGGAAACATAAACTGCCGCCTAATTTGAATTTCAAAAAGAAATATTCCTCTTGTCCAAAGCCGGAGCCGCATTTAATGAACAAGGCACGCCGAGGGTTCCCGTCCGCGCGGATGGGATTGCAATTTCCAGAGGGCTATAAATTGAGCCCTCCACCACAAAAATAAAGGGCCACAACACATTTTGCACCGAACCTCTCGGCGAAATATAGAGAGAAAACAAGTGAGAATTCACTTGAATTGTCACCATTTTCTCTCCAATCTTTCCCAATTCATACTCATCCACTCACTCTCATATCAAAACCCCAAACACTCATACACTCAAGCCAAACACTCAAGAACACAAGGAAGATTGGTAAACCCTCCTTCTCCTAACCCTAAATCTCATCCATGCATGCATCTTCAAACTACAAAATGTAGTTCCTTCATCTTCTTGCTTTAGATCTAAGAAGATCACCATGGAAGACCATCTCCATGGATGATCTTCTACAAAGATCAACATTATTTTCAAGTTCTCTTACTTTCTTGCAAAAAAAACTCATTTTCAAAACCCTAAAAACCATTTTCAAGCATAAAATCTCATTTTCAAAGGATAAAAATCCCCTTCCCAAGCAAATGAAATGCTTAGTCCTAATGTACCCCAAGGATGGTTTGGTATAGTTGATTCACCACTAAAATGTCTAGTGATCACTAACCAAAACCTAGGGAAATGGGGACAAGCATGGATGCAAAACCCCCTTTAAAATCATATTCTCCTTCTTGGGAAGTTGCTGTCCAGTAGCAATTTTCCCAGACCTCAGTCCATTGTCTTAATTTTTGGTCACAGATGAACTTGGAATTTGGTGTTGACTACAAAACACTTTTTGTAGCCAACATCCATATCTTTCCAGACATATTCTTACTTTATTTTTTGGGTGAGTAAAACTCCTCTTTTCAAATTTTCTTTCAGAGGCTAGTTCATCAGCTTCTGGGAATCCAGATCTCATATCTGAGGTTTCCAGAAGGTTTTGACCCCTCAAATCTTCTCCAAAATGGAAAATTCCTTCGCACAAATATTATTTAAGGTGTCTAGAACAACTTTCATTCTCTGAGTTTATCCAGATTATGAAGTTTTAAGACCCTTGAATCCATTTCAAAATCAAAGGTCCACTGCCTTTTTCATTCTGGCAGAAATGGCTCTCAACTTCAAAAGGTCTTTTGAGTACCAAATCTCAATCCAAAAATCCCCCAAAAAATCATGGGATCAGTTTAAAGTCTTGAAAAGATATCCCTATTTTTACTTTTCTGAGTTTCAAAGTATTTTGGCCAAAACACACACACACACACACTCAAATGATTTTTAGCTTGGAAGACTCGTTTTACGAGGCATTCCGGGTGCACACTAACGTCCTTCCCGGCGTGTAACATGGCCTCCGAACCTAAATCTCTGATCTCGGGCTTTTTTCAAAGTTTTGGCCCTCAAAATTAAAATGGCGTGGCGACTCCGTTTCGTTGATTTTTTCAAACAAAAATGGGAAAATTTTCGATACATTCACACATCATCACAGTAACCCATAATATAAGAGGTCTAGTACTTATTGAGATATTGTACCTTAGCTATCAAATGGAAAATTAAAGCTATTTATATAATAAAATTACTAACCTGACTATCACTAGATGGAATATGAGGAGAATCATGCCGAAGAGTGTGATTACTCGCATACGCAGCACGCAAAGCATCAAGCTCAGCCCGCAAAGCATCATACTTGGCCTGCATGCATAGCATCTTCTTGTTCCTTTAACATTCTTTGTATCGTATCCACGGAAACATTCATGGATGTGGATTTTGGACCTTTGAATGCAGTTGGAGTCGGGCCAAGACCAAACGTTCGGACACGACCATGACCATCAGATCCCATGACTTCTGTGAATACTTAATCTGTAAATTCAGGTGTACGCTCATCTGGTGGCACCTTAGAGAGTCTTCTCTCCATCTGGGTCTTTGAAATGATATACAAATATATGAAATGTTTAGATACACATATAAAAATAAGAGATCATCAACAAGAACCATATAACCAGTAAATTTCACTTACAATTATGGGCTCAACCTCTTGAGTAGGACCTGCATTCTTCATTAATCGAGTTTTGCGGAATACACTAGGGCGTGAGGTGTCCTCTCCTTTTTTTCTCATCTGTACACATTAATTAAAACAATTGCATAACATGCAATATGTACATATCCAAAGTATGTAATTATACTATGATTTTGTGGTCAAGAATTGTGATACTCTGAAAAATCCAACGATTTTAAATTACCTCTAAACGGACATTAGCAAAGGATTTTCTTCCTGTCCTGTGAAGGAGCTCATGTTGCTCACGGTTACCTTTGTTCCTAGTCGATTCTTCCTGCAAGCAAATAATATGAACTAAGTTATTTGTAAAATACGTCTAAATTATTTGCAATGTAAGCACAAGGGGACAAAATGCCTGAACATCTGTAAGCCTCCAACAATCTACTAGTTTCTCCCAATCTTCTTGCTTCACACGTGCATCACTAGGGGTTTTCAACCTTATATCTGGATCGTCTTTAAATGGAACATAGTAGTCCTTTTTCACTCTTCCCTTCCAATTTCTCCAGAGAGACCCAATAGTTATCAAACAAACACGCTTGAATGTATCAGGAGCATCAGTATTGTCCTAGAATCAGAGTAAACCACAATTATAGCTTAATTTTAGGTTTTTATTTTTTAGGGCTCTTGAGTTATTAGTTGTATATCTGAATCTCCTTCCACACAGCATTTTTATTATAATCGGGAACCTTACGCCAGTCAGAGTAGTGAAGGGGAAGTCTAACTCCACATTTTGCTATAATACCAAGCCTTGTTTTAAATTCAGTTGAGTTCTCCCCACATACTTGCATATACTCGTTGAAAGTCAAGTGCAATTTATAGCTGGCTTCACCCCATTCTTTGCAACCGGCAGCTGGACCACGACCTTTCTTAACAAATTCTTGTCCATCAGGTCCATCTGTAAGGGCATGAACACGAGGCCATGAGATTGTGCTTGGGAATTAAATATGAAAGTTATAACAGAAACAAATCTAAGCATTAAACTAATATCATTCTGAAAATGATGGATCCTTGAATTTGAGTACACACGGAAACATTGAGTTGCATATAGCTTCAAGATCTTATATACAATGAGAAATAGCATAGAAGAGGCTGAAAATGGATAGATGACGCAATTAAAAGAACAAGTGTGAAGAAAGTGATTTTCTTAATGATAGCGTAGTGTACAGTTGAAACTTGGTCACCAGATATAAGCTCCATATGCTGAGATCAGTGCATACCTAACACATGTCGCCAAGGATAAAATGTGAATCTGAGAAAGTAGATATTAATGGGTGCAAAGCTTCCATGTCCTGTTGTTTTAACTTCTGCCCTTGACTTGGCAGTTTAAAGCACCGTTGACAACATAAAACAAGTTTAATCATTTTAAATCAGTTGACTCTTCTTCCCATGTCGTTGGGGAAGTGCCAACATAAAAACAAGTTAACAATGCTTCAACAGCTCCATGAAACAACTAGTGATGCAGCGTATAAGGTAGATCCTAACCATAAGGTACTTGATTCGGAGTAATAAATTGATGTTAGGATTATGCTAATCGAGCAAATAGGGGAAGACACATGAGCGTGTATGGGTTCGAATGGCAAAAAAAGAATTAAGAAATACAAGCAGTTGGACAGCCGAGTTGAGTTTATTAGTCTTGCGGTAGCACAAGGGGATTTTTTTTGAAATTTCATTCAATCGGTCAAATCCTAGTCCTAGCTGGGTAATGTTTTCTTTGCATTATATATCAACACAACTCCCAATATGATGAGTTAAATAGTATACCTGTCCCTAAAAGAGAGTTGCCTTTGACAAATCAAACTTCTTACAAATGTAGTTTTATTTGCTTGTACATTCGTGAATAGTTGATTCTTCTATTATAAAAGCAACTTTCTATTTGGTACTAGAGAGTACAAAAGTGTAAGCTCTGGCCGTTGTGGCAGCCAGACATGACCAATCACCTCCGAAATAGGCGCCTATAATCTATCAGAAAAAGAGTGCACGAACTCTATCCTACAACAGCGCTAGGTGCATTTTTCCATAAAAGTTCTATATGATGACCAACGGTCCAACATTCAAACTTCCCCATGCACTAGTGTTACTTGCAAAATTCAATTGACCCAAAAACTCCTAGATGCACTCATGTGCACATTCATAAATTTATGACCGTTGAGAGAACTATAGCTTCAAGATCTTATATACAATGAGAAATAGCATAGAAGAGGCTGAAAATGGATAGATGACGCAATTAAAAGAACAAGTGTGAAGACTTGGAAAGCTGTAAATTAATGAATATCCAGCCTCTATAAGGTCCAAGAACCCATCATTGACCCAAGGTGTAATTCCACCCCTGATAAAATCTCAAAATGGAACAAAAATATCATCGAATTCTGAAGCTTATGATCATGTTGAATGGGTTCAGCACTTTGACAGGCATCTATAAATTAGGCATCAGCACCTTTCATTAAAACCATGGCTTACAAACAGGGAGTATTGGGAATCAGTTTTGTTCTACTTAAGCAAACAGCAATGATAAGCAATAGTAAAAGACAATGAGACTGACAAAAAGATTCATACATCAAAATGTGTTTACAATATTCACTTGAAATATCCAGCAATCACCAACAAATCTTTCTAAAAACTTACCACTCAATAAGGAAACAAAAAAAAAATTCTTCTAACAAATATACTCTGTATGTAAGTAATATAGGTACTGAGAATCAACTATAATAGAATGCCAACTTTTAGTTTTTGATCAAGCACAAAAATGGGGATTCAATTTGAGACGTAGGGAGTACAAAACTATTCCTGCAAACTTCAATTAAAACCCAGGTATACAAATTTCGTATTCATGGGCAAACCTTCGATTTGCCCCTAGCTCTAGTTTCCACCCTCCCCAATACAGGTAGGGCCAATTCAATCAACTCCCAGCATAATTGATTTCAGAATGTGGGTTTTAAGCATTATGAACTAAATAACAAAAATTAAAACCTTAAAAACTGAACCATCAATGATCATTTAATTGAACAGTCACAAAAATACGCCTTAGGATACATTGTGAATGCAGCACCCATATCATCTAGGAAGAATGTGTTTAGAATATTCACTTGAAATATCCAGCAATCACCAACAAATCTTTCTAAAAACTGAACCATCAATGATCATTTAATTGAACAGTCACAAAAAGACAGGATTTCCAAATGTTGATTTTCAACAGTTTACTGAAGTATAAATGCATGCTAGTAATTTTTCGTTACCTTGACTTTCCTCGGCAAGTTGCTGCTCCTCAGATGGCTGTTGAGATTGTGCTTGGGAACGAGCTGATGTCCGAATTGTTGTTCGTCGATCATTTGCTGCTTGAGGATGTGATGTAGCAGGGTACATTAATCTCTTTGGCGCCATGATTAAGCTGCAAGATCAAATGTGAAAACATAACATTTAGCGTGTATACACATCACTTTTGAAGTAAAAAAAAGAGCATATTTACAGTTAAGTAAAGCATCATGTAGATAGTGAAAATGCAAAATATGACCATAAATTACTGGCAACTTTGATCTACCATATAAGCAAAATAATCACCAAAATGTATACTAATCAAACTATTGAATAAACTTTAAGAATCTAGACATTAATAATAGAATACATTGACCATCTAATCCTCATCCATTTCTTCTGAATTGTCAGTGTCACTATCATTTGAGTCACTGTCATTTGAGTTACTATTATCCATATCCTTTAACTTTTTGTATGCTGCAGCAGCTTTCGTAGCATCTACTTCTATTTCTTCAACTCCTTCCCTTACCCATTCAGATTCATCATCTATTACAAGTCGGGTTTCATCTAATTGTTGGAGGCTATATGGCTGCACTTAAGGTACCACTACCACTGAATTCTCTTCATTATACATGTCAAAAAGATCTCTACTAGTCATCTTGATGGCAACGTGCCATTCTGGATCAACCGGATCTTGCACATATATTTCCCTTTTTGTTATCGACCCAATCACATTTGAATAAAACAATTTTCATATCATAACCATAGGTTATTTCAATGATATCTTTCAACTCTCCATAAAATATAACATCTCCTAAAATAGGATTCTTATCCTTTGTAGATGCGTAACTCCTTGTATTAGCCTCTATGCAAACTCCGCTGTTACTTGTTACTTTACTGTTATTCCTTTCCTTTGTGCGAAACCTGAATCCATTAATGTTAAAGCCAGAAAATCTTCGAGCTTGGTCAATTGGTCCAACAGCTAATTGTCTTATTTCCTCTAGTTTCTCGCTATCATTGTTTGCAACTTCTAATGTTCCAACCTACATATAGTAAAAATAAAAAATAAGTACAAGCTGAGAGAGAAAATTTAGTTTCACTGGCTGTATACAGCCAAAATTTGATCTAAGGCATTTAACTAAGAGTACTCACATGTTCCTTGAACCATGCAGAAAACTGATCGTTGTGAGTAGCATGAATTTGACGATACATCTGCCCGAGGATATTTTTCCTTAATGTATAAAAGGTGGTCCCTAAATAGTCAGCAAGATCAAATTATGCCATATATTTATATATTATAGTTATTACAAAATTAACTCCGGATTTGAATGTCTTACTGTCGATATTGGGCAATTGCCTCGGTGTTAGCTAGAACATAACGATGAGCTTGCTCTCTTGTAATGCGATCAAGATAAAAGGTCTCTGCCTTTCCAAAATGACAACCCATATTATCTTCACCATCATAATTTCGAATTGGTCGATTTGACTTAGTTTCAACATCCTTTAGATACCTCGCACAAAAAAGTCATACACTCTTCTAATATATATCCTTGAGCGATTGAACCTTCTGGACGTGCTCGATTGCGTACATATTGCTTTAAAGTTTGTAGATACCTATATATTATAGAACAAGCCATAAAAATATGAACGACATGAAGATGAATTTTTAATAAATCATTGAAACATACCTCTCAATTGGGTACATCTAACGATATTGGACTGGACCAGCAATTAGGGCCTCCTCCGCAAGATGAATCGGTAAATGCATCATTATATCAAAGAATGCTGGTGGGAATATCTTCTCAAGATGACAAAGAGCAAGGGCAATGCGTTCTTGAATATCTACAAGATCTGTCTTTCGATTAACTTTGGAACATAATTTCCTAAAAAAGTTGGTCACTTCAATCAACACTTTGACCACTTTTTTCTAAGAATGCTTTACGGATAGCCAACGGAAGTAATCTGCAACAAAATATGGTTATCATGACTCTTTAAACCCTTTAAAGTACAATCCTTTAAATGAACACGCCGTGAAATATTTGATGCATATCCATCTCGGAACCTTCACATTCTTTAGAACCTTAAGGAATACTTCTTTATGGGTCTTGCTCATTGTAAAGCTAGCGAGAGCTAATTTCTTTGATCCAGATACTCCTTCTCTAGGATGTAGTGGCTTCCTTATTCCCATCATTTTCATGTCAAGCCGAGCATTTATGGAGTCCTTTGATTTTCCAAAGGTTCCTAACAATGTGTAGATTATACTGTCACAAACATTTTTCTCGATATGCATAACATCAAGATTGTGACGAATCAAATTAAACTCCCAATAAGGCAATTCAAAGAAAATACTTCTCTTTTTCCAACTATCTGTTTTATCACTATTTTTGAAACATCTCTTTTTTCTTGTCTTTTGATTTTCTTTGTAGAACATTTTGCCTTTTTCTTTTTCTTTTTTGATTCTCTTTTCTAGCTGCAGCTCTCTTTTGCTTCTCTACTTCCTTTTCTTTTGCTTCCATTTATCTCTTTCTAAAAATATCTTCTTTCTTGTACACGGTTCCAACATTTTTTAGTTGATCCAACAATTCTTAGCCCGATAGTACCTTTGGCTTCTCATCCCACTCCTAATTACCGTCGAAGGCCATTTTGTCTCTACGAAACTTATGGCTACTTTTAAGCCATCGTCGGTGGCCTAGGTAACAAAACTTTGTTCCACTATATAGCCAACGAGATTTTGTCTTCTTGTTACAACATGGACAAGCAAATCGACCTTTAGTACTCCAACCCGATAAATTAGCATACGTAGGGAAATCATTAATCGTCCACATTAAGGCAGCACGTAGTTTAAACATCTCCTTGCTTGATGCGTCATAGGTGTCAAAACCATTATCCCACAAGTCCTTCAACTCCTCTATTAAGGGCTGCAAATATATATCAATCTTATCACCAGGTCCATCAGGCCCATCAATAAGAACCGATAAAATGAAATTAGACTGCTTCATACATAACCAAGGAGGTAGATTATATGGGATTAGCACTATTGGCCAAGTACTATGGGAGCTACTCATATTCCCATACGGATTGAATCCTTCGGATGCTAAACCAAATCTCACATTACGCGGATCACTTCCGAACTGTGGGTGTCGTTCGTCAAAATCTTTCCACGCTAGGGAATCCATTTGGATGCCTCATCACACCATCATTGGTACGTTCCTCTGAAGCATGCCATTTCATAAGTGAAGCAAGATGTACGTACATGAACAACCTTTTCAATCTTGGCTTAAGAGGGAAATATCTCACTTGCTTCGCGGAATTCTCTTCCCTCAGACTTCACCATTCTTAATAGTTTCATTGTTGGGGTCAACTTCTCGATACCTAGAACATTGACAGATGGTACATCTGTCAAGATCCTTATCCTCGTTGCGGTACAACATACAATTGTTCTTGCAAGCATCCCATGTTTCATAACTAAATCCCAGGTTAGAAGTTATCTTTTGGGCTTCGTAATAGGATTTGGGCAAGCGTGCATCAGGGAATGCCTCACGCAATGCATTCAGGATTTCAGTTACAGCCTTATTAGACATTTTGCATGTCACTTTCACATTCAATAGTCTTACGAGAAATGACAATGAGGTGAAATTATTGCACCCCTCATATAAAGGCTGTTGTGCATCTTCAATAAGCTTCAAAAGCTTTTTGGTTTCTTCATCTGCTCCCTCAAAGGGATCGCTAATGGGACTTTCTTCATTGCCTGTGAATTCGTCATAGTTTTCCATACCCAATGCATCATGCACCATTCCAACCATATCATCCCCTACGTGTGATACATTTTGATGTAGACTACTAGCATTATCATCTTCATTAGCTTGAAGAGTCTCTCCATGAAGATCCCAACGTGTGTAACTGGTCCAAAACCCATTCCATATCAAGTGACCCCTTATTGTATCTTTGTCCATAAAGAAACGATTCATGCATTTCTTGCAAGGACATTTTGTCGTGGTTTCATTAATAAAAGCAAACTCTAGAAATTGCTCAACCCCATTAAAGTATTCTTCTGAAGCTCTATTTTTCAAGTGAATCCAACTTTTATCCATGCTTATTTTCAAAAAAAAAAAACCTAAAGAAAAAAGAGCACATTAATTAAATACACCATATGGGTTTTAAAATATTTACGAAGATATACATGGGTACAATAAATGAGATGACCATTCCAGGACAGGGACAAATGCACAATGACATTCTGTTTGCATATTTGGTGGGAAGTAAACAAATAGGTTAAAGAAGAAAGTTTAAATCAGCTAAAAAGAACATGGAGATTTAATGCCAATAGCCTAACTCCTTGTGTTTATCATGATACTGAAAGTAAAAAATATATTATTGGCATCCACCAAATGGTTAATATGCCCCAGCATATACCATTACAAGAAAAAAAAAATATGAAATAACTTATAGCCGAAGTGTCAAATTGATTAGCCTCCAGACTACCAAATTGATGGAGAACCAAAAGGACAAAATCTATATGGTAAATCGAACAACCAAAAATTCAAAAACATGAACTCTTTGACAGTAATCCATGGAATTGTAAGACAGAAAAACCTGTGCCAATCAAAATTAAAGCTGGTGTTCTTATCAAGCAGCCACAGATTCAGAAACGTGCAGTCTATAACAACAAAAATTATACCTGGAACGAGAGAAAGAGAAGTGATTTCGTTTACCTGTTGTGTAGCCACCGTCGTCCGTGCGTGCGTGTTTTGCGAAATTTTGGAATTTGGGAATTGAGGGTTTAAGAAATCGTGGAGGGAAAGGGAAGTGGGGAGGGAATTTAATTTCTTTTGGGGAAATTGGAATGGCGGTATAATGCACAGGGGAAATCTTAATTGTGGAGGGAAAGGGAATTGGGGAGGGAGTTTTATTTTATTGGAGGGAGTTTTATTTTATTTTGGGAAATTTAATGTTACGGTCTTAATAACCGTAACATGCATTTTCTTTTTCTTTTTTTTTTTATAAAAACAATTGTTACGGTTATATTAAAAGTATTGTAAATGGAAAAAAAAAAAATCCTTGTTAAAATCTTTTGTTACGTTTTAGAAAAGACCGACACAAAAACATTTATTTACCTCGGTTTGTAGAAAACCGTAATAGACAATTTTTTATTTCTTACGGTCTTAAAAACCGTAATAAATAAAAGCCTATTTGTGTCGGTTCGACGGACCGTAACAAATAAAGTGTGGTAAAAGGCCCCTTTTTTTGTAGTGATCACACTCAGTATTTCGACTTCAAAAGTTTCTCTATCTCTGAATTTGCTCTGTAGAATGCGTAAAAGTGCATGTCTTTTTCAAAGCAATGATTCGGCTTTTATAGATGCTCAATATGTGAAGTAAGATACAAGAAAACAAAGATTGACACTAAATATGTAAAACACAACTGAATACACAACATAAAACAACACCCTCAATATTTCAACTTCAAAATTCTCTCTCTAATTTTGACACTAAAAATAGATAAAAAATTTGTTAGATTTGTTAGATCCTAAAAGTGATGAATTAAAACAAAGATTTGTTTCCTAACAAAAACTCAAACCACACGGTTTTGAAACACAAGTTCTACAAGGACTCTTTCACTTTCAAAACACTTAACAAACATATTAAATTTTCAAGGTTTTTTTTAACAAAAAATAAGATTTATTTCTTATTTTAGGAGTTAGATAATTAAAACCAAAATAAAATCACAATCTTTTATTTCTTGTTTCATTGTTGTAAGTCGAATTTTGGATACACAAATTCCTGTATATTTGACCCTTATCAAGTGTATATTACTACTACGATAACTCGTGCACTTGCGAGATACACTACTACATTTCTGACCTAATGTAACGCATCTAATGCAACGCCAGAGCTACTGTAACGCATCTAATGCAACGCCAGAGCTAATGTAACGCATCTAATGCAACGCCAGAGCTAATGTAACGGCTAATGCAACGCCAGAGCTAATGTAACGCATCTAATGTAACGCCAGAGCTAATGTAACGCATCTAATGCAACGCCAGAGCTAATGTAACACATCTAATGCAATGCCAGAGCTAATGTAACGCATCTAATGCAACGCCAGAGCTAATGTAACGAGTCTAATGCAAAGACAGAGCTAATGTAACGACACATTTTGATTAACGCAACGACTTTGATCTCAGCGTTACATTAGATTTTTCTAATGTAACGGCTAAATTACTAATACAACGCCAAAACCCTAAACCCTAAACCCTAAACCTATATCCTATATCCTATACCCTATACCCTATAACATATACCTTATACCATATACCCTATACACTATACCCTATACCGTATATCATATATACTATATCCTATACCCTATACCCTATACCATATACCCTATACCCTATAACCTATATCCTATATCCTATACCCTATATCCTATACCATATACCCTATACACTATACCTTATACCCTATACACTATACCTTATACCATATGCCCTATACACTATACCCTATAACCTATATCATATACCCTATACCCTATACCCTATACCATATACCCTATACACTATACCCTATACCCTATAATATAGGTATCTGGTATAAGGTATACATAGGATATAAGGGTATATATAGATATAGGTATAGGGTATATATGTATGTGGCATATGATATAGGGTATACCCTATAGGGTATAGGGTATAGGATATACCCTATAGGGTATAGGGTATAGGGTATAGGGTATAAGGTATAGGGCATAGGGCATAGGGCATAGGGCATAGGGCATAGGGCATATGGTATCGGGTATACCCTATAGGGTATAGGGTATACCCTATAACCTATAGGGTACATGGTATAGGGTATACCCTATAGGGTACATGGTATTGGGTATAGGATATACCCTATACCCTATAGAGTATACCCTATAGTCCTATGCCCTAGACCTTATACCCTATACCCTATATCCTATAGGGTATACCCTATACCCTATAGGGTATACCCTATACCCTATAGAGTATACCCTATACCTTATACCCTATACCCTATAGGGTATAGGGTTTAGGGTTTAGGGTTTAGGGTATACCCTATAGGGTATAGGGTATAAGGTATACCCTATACCCTAAACCGTATACCATATACTCCCTCCGTCCCACGTGAATGGACACTTATTTCCTTTTTGGGATGTCCCACGTGAATGGTCACTGTCCAAAATGGAAAAGAATATTCACTATTCCCTTCACTCATTCTCTCTCCTACTTCACTTTTACACTTACAACATTCTCTCTCCTAACTATTCCTCCCACTCATTCTCTCTCCTATTTAATTCTTCATACTCACAAACACCTCCTCCACTTATTTCTCTCTCCTACTTTTCCTTAATTCCCACACCCAAAAAGTTGGTGCCCAATCACATGGGACGGAGGGAGTATACTATATCCTATACACTATACCCTATACCCTTAGGGTATACCCTATATCCTATGCCCTATACCTTATACCCTATACCCTATATCCTATAGGGTATACCCTATACCCTATAGGGTATAGGATATAAGGTATAGGGTATATGGTATGCCCTATAGAATATAGTGTATAGGATAGAAGGTATTTGGTATACCCCATAGGGTATAGAGTAAATTAATGAGTATTATTATTAATTAATAACATTATTATTATTAATTATATAATAATAATTATTAATATATTCAATTATTTAATTGAATAATTAACAATAGCATCATTATTAGTATTATTATTAAGTATTATTACTAATAATTTTTAAAGAAATAAAAGTATATAATATAAAAACATTTAATTTTTTGATATTATGTATTATTACTAGTTATTATTAATATTATTATTAAATATTATTATTAATTATATAATAATAATAATTATATATTCAATTATTTACTTGAATAATTAACAATTGATTCATTATTAGTATTATTATTAATTATTATTACTAATAATTTTTAAAGAAATAAAAGTATATAATATAAAAACATTTAATTTTTTGATGTTATGTATTATTACTAGTTATTATTAATAATATTATTAAGTATTATTATTAATTATATAATAATAATTATATATTCAATTATTTAATTGAATAATTAACAATAGCATCATTATTAGTATTATTAAGTATTATTACTAATAATTTTTAAAGAAATAAAAGTATATAATATAAAAATATTTACTTTTTTGATATTATGTATTATTACTAGTTATTATTAATATTTTGATAATATAAAAACATTTAGAAGAATTGTGGACCGTTGGATTGAATGTGTGAATGGTTGGATTTGGTTTTGCTCATGATCCGCGTGGTTATTTGAGACCCAATAAAATAATGCCAAGTGGCATTGTTTTATTGGGTCTCAAATAATCACGCGGATTATGAGCTAAACCGAATTCAACCATTCTCACATTCAATCCAACGGTCCACATTCTTCTAAACAAAACCAATAATATCTCACCCTATTTCTCTCCTCATTTCTCTCTCTTCATTTTCAGTTTACCCGAAAATTATCAAACCCGTTTCTCTCTCTCTCTCTCTCTCTCATTTCCCTCCGGCGTCACCCTCCGGCATCACCCTCCGCGTCTCCTTTAGCCTCCGCTGTCACCCTCCGATGCCACCACAGCCACATCACCTTCACTGTTAAAGTTATTTACAAGCCGACCATTCCGAATCCAACCATGGAACCCCGACTCATTCGGGAAGTCTCCGCCATGCGCCCCCTTGACCAACACCCTAATATTCTTAAACTATAAGAAGTCATGGCTAGCAAAACGAAGATCTACCTCGTTATGGATCTTGCATCTGGTGGTGAATTGTTTGCGCAATTGACCCGACGCGAAGCGAATGCCGGAATCTTCCGCTCGGAGATACTTTCAGCAGCTTGTCTCTACACTCCAATTTTGTGTATTTTGTGTTTCCAATATTCCATGGGTTTCCTTTCAAATTGTTATTGTATTTTTTGTGTTTTATTTCAATTTGTACAAACTTTTGTTTGATTTGTGGATGATTGTGGATGGTTGTGGATAGTTGTGGATGATTGTGGACGGTGGTGGATGGTGGTGGAGCAAAATGTAACTTTTGAAAAATGTAAGGTTTGATTTGAATATAAAAAAAGTTAAGTGACTGATTTAAAAATAAAAAACATTAAGGGACTGATTTGAGAAAAAAAAGTTAAGGGATTGATTATATATTTTTTAAAATATATTTATATATATATATATATATTTTAAAATATATATATATATATATATATATATATATATATATATATATATATATATATATATATATATATATATATATATATATATATATATATTGAAAAAAGAAAATTAAAAAAATTAATAAAATTGTGAAATTATGTAATAAATTTTAGGGACTCATCTACTTTTTGACGTTACATTAGGTATTCAACTACTTTTTAAATTGGCGTTGCATTAGGTACTCATCTACTTTTCGGCGTTGCATTAGGTGTTCATATAGTTTTAAAATTGGCGTTGCATCAGGTATTTACCTGATGCAACGCCAAAAGCTCTGGCGTTACATTAGCTTACTATGTCGTTGCATTAGACCTAATGCAACGCAAGAGAATGCAATGGCCATTTGGCGTTACATTAGGCCTAATGTAATGGTTTTTGGGCCCTAAGTGTGACCTATACGCCCTAGGCGTGACCTAGGCGATGTGTGCCTATTCACTAAGGAGCCAAATGCCCCAAAATTTATCTTACTCCCATTTCCTAGTGCTTTAATAAATAACCGATGTGGAATATGTGTGCCTCTTCACTAAATAGCCAAAGACCCCACAATTTATACTACTCCCATAATCCCATTTCCTATTGCTTTAATACATAACCAATGTGGCATATGTGTTACTCTTCACTAAAGAGCCAAAGGCCCTACAATTTATATTACTCCTATTTCCTAGCGCTTTAATACATAATCGATGTGGGATATGTATGATTTTTCACTAAAAGTTCATTTTATATGGAATATATTTAAAAATTTATCTAATTTCTCGGCCTCGCATAGGCCCCGCTTACGCCCCTAGGCGATAGGCTCGACTTCACCGCCTAGCATCCCGCTTATCATTTTTTAGAAACTTACTTGCCATTAATAACATTGAGTTGTTTTTTTATAATTTTTTTTATCCATGTATAAAGACTTAGTCTACCATCCTTTATTTTATTATGATATCAGATCCATAAGGGTCCTTCTCCCCCAAACCTTCGCGGCAAAACCCTAAGCCGCCTCTCCCTAACACCATCACTTGCTTTCGCCTCTCCTCATTCCACACCAACATCAGTAATACCCAATGGCCAAAACCCCTCACCTTCAATGAAATCACCAATCCTCTATTCTCCACCAAAACTTTCACAAAAAAATCCTAACTGTCGTCCCACCCTAACACCACCACACATACTCCGCCTCTCCTTCATCTCCATCCTCTATATATTATCAATGAAACCCACGACCAACTCTCTTTGTGTTGGGATATAGGCCCAAAACAATCAAGATAAAAAAACACACGCGAACATATAATGAATCACACACACAAGAACACGATTTGTTAACTCGGTTCATCGAATAAATCAACTAATCTATGGGCGTTACCAAGTCTATATTATTTTCAATAATATGTTATTGTATTACAATGTATTTGTAGCTATCACTTTGGCTTATATAGATACCTAGTAACAAACCCTAAACATTGGATAAGAAGAAATCCTGAAATTAGAAAAAAAAACAGGCCCGACCCAGGAACAACGACAAAATGTGTCGTCATCACGCTGTGTACAAAACCCTACAATGCTCGCCATCACCCTTCTCAGATAGGCGGATCTCACCAACCCTACTAGCTCCTCCTTCTCCACCATCTATAATTTCTTCTTAAAAAAAATAATCTTGGAAAAACCTATATTGCTGCCCCACCCTTGTAACGATGTGCCATTAAAACGGAGTCGCCACGCCATTTTTGTTTTAAGGGCCAAAACTTTGAAAAATGCCCGGAATCAAGAGATTCGAGTTCGGAGGTCACGTTACGCGCCGGGAAGGACGTTAGTGTGCACCCGGAACGCCTCGTAAAAACGAGTCTTCCAAACATTCAAAATCCTTTGTTGTGTGTGTGTGTGTGTGTGTGTGTTTTGACCAAAATAATTTGAAACTGGGAAAAGTGAAAATTGGGATCTCTTTTTAAGACTTTAAACTGATCCCATGATTTTTTGGAAAATTTTTGGGTTGAGTCTTGGCACTCAAAAGATTTTTGGATTTGAAAAGCAATTCTGCCAGAATGAAAGAAGGCAGTTGACCCTTGACTTTGAAATGGACTTAAAGGCTTCAAAACCTCAGAATCTGGGGAAAGTCCGAGAATGAAAGTTTCTTAAAACACCCTAAATAGGGTTTCTGCAAAGAAACTTTCCATTTTTGAAGTAATTTGAGGGGTCAAAACCTTCTGGAAATCTCAGATGTGAAATCTGGATTTCCAGAAGCTGATGAACTGGCCTCTAAAAGAAAAATTGAAAAGAGGAGTTTTACTAACCCAAAAAATAAAATAAAAATATGTTTGGAAATATCTAGATGTTGTCTACAAAAAGTGTTTTGTAGTCAACGTCCAATTCCAAGTTTTACTGGGTCCAAAAAATAGGAAAATGGACTGAGGTCTCAGAACAATGCTACTGGACAGCAAGATGTTCTTGAGGGAAAATGTGATTTTTGGAGGATTTGCATCTATGTTCACCCCATTTTCATCCCTAGACTTGATACCACTACTTTTTGTTAAGTGGTTATCATATTCAAGTCATCCTTGGGGAATTTATGGGGTTGAAACATGTCCTTTGCAAAGGGAAAGGGGATGTTTTGTAGAAATAAAATTTAAGAGAAAAATCAACTAGAGATCTAAAATGTGGACCATTTGAGATGGTCATTCATGAAGATGAACTTCAAGATGACCATCTTGGGTCAAAACTTAAGTTAAAATAGACATCAAAAAGACCCAAGTAAGAAGAACAAGATGAACAAGAAGTTAAAAGAGAATTTTAGGGTTTTGAGAAGGAGGGCTTTACCAATGGTGACACCCTATCTTCCTAGGCTTGGAATTTGACTTGAGGAGTATCAAGATTTGGTGTTTTGACTTGAGGAGTATCAAGATTTGGTGTTTGGATTTGTGTTTGGGTGGATTCAAGGCTTGAATGTGTTTAGGGTTTGATGATAGAGTTGATCAAAGAGAAACAAGTGGATAACACTTAAGTCCTCCATGTTTTCTCCCTAATCTTCCTCTTGAGTAGTGTTTCAAGCTTGAGCTTGGTGTGTTTAAGAGTGATTTGAGAATGTTTGGAGTGGATTGGGAAATATTCAAGAGAAAATGGTGGCAATCAAAGGATTCCCACTGTTTTCTCTCTATATTTCGCCAGAACTTCGTTGCTGTGTCAAAATGTGTTGTGTAAACTGAGAGAGGAGGGTTCAATTTATAGGACACTGTGAGTGACAAAGACATCCGCGCGGAGGGTTGTAAAACGTGCACAGTGCATTAAATCTTTGCTCCAGGCTTTGAACAGGAAGAATATTTTTCAAAATATCGGCGAAATCGTTTTTCAACTTGCTGTTTCGGGATTTTCTTAATTCTTTTGCTTTTTTGGATTCTTTTTTTGGTTTAACTTTAAATGGCAAACCCTAACCTACTCTTGCTTGGTTAGGAAGGTTAGAGATTGTTAGAAATGTTAGAAATGTTAAAACTTTCGTTAACTTTCTAACGAAAAAACTACCAACTCAAATTGGAGCACTTACAACCCTAAACACCATAAGTCTTCTGCCGCCCCTTAAGCCCTTCTACGCCAAACACCGCCGCACTTCCTACTCTGTGTTACTTTAATTTCTCCACCCAAATCACCACCACCTTTAGCTTTTTATGGATAGCCCACCACCCTCGATACAACCCAATCACATAGACCTATTACACTACTAGAATCAGGCCTCTTACCGACGGAAATTTTCGTCGGTAATTCTCCAAATCCGTCGGTAAATGTACATTATCGACGGAAATCGTCTGTCGAATTCCGTCGGAAATAATTCGTTGGTAATACCGACGGACCATTTCTGTCGGTGACACCGGCGGATAGTCCGTCGGAAAATAGAAAATTCCGCCGGAAATTGTCCGTCGGAAAGCAGGTACGCCGGCCGGCATGCCGGAGCCATTGCCGGAGCTTACCGACGGACATTTCCGTCGGTAAATATTAAAATAATAAAATATTAGAAACACTTACCGACGGTTAAATCCGTCAGAAAAATTAATATTTACCGGCGGATATGTCCGACGGCAATTTGAAACATTTCCGGCGGATATGTCCGTTGGTAAGCTGGAACTTTGCCGGCGGAAATTTCCGTCGGTAATTAATTTTATTTTTTGTTTTTTAATTTGTTACATACGGAAATATCCGTCGGTAATTTGACCAGATTTAAAAAAAATTATATTTTATTATTAAACCACCTGTAAACCTGTCAAACCTGTTTTAAACAAATCCCAACATAAAAGAAACACAAACAACCTACAAACAAAGGGAAAATGGGTAATGGGAAAGGGATAAGGGGTAATGGGAAAGGGAAAAGGGGAAGAAAAAATGTTTTGTTTGAACATCAAATAAAGTAAAACTGTATCAAATAACCTAAATCGAAAGGGGAAAGGGGAAAGGGGAAAAGGGGAAAAGGGGAAAGGGAAAGGGGAAAGGGAAAGGGGAAAAGGCGAAAAAGAAATTGTTTCGCTTGGGAAAAAGGGAAGGGAAAGGGAAAGGGAAACAAAATATATTTGTTTACATTACATGCCAAATAAAATGAATGTTTAACTACCACGACCCCGACCACGAGCGCTGCCGCTACCGCTACCACCGCCACTTCGCCTAAGGTATTGACCGACTGACTCATCAGAAGCATTACCGCTATTACGTGGCTGTGGCTGTGGTTGCAAATTCATGGTAGCCAAGTATTGTTGCATGCGCTGCTCAAGCTGTTGCTCCAATATACTCTGCACCTGGGCCTCCACCTGGGTCTGCATCTGGGTCTGCACCTGGGCCTCCACCTGGGCCTCCACCTGGGCCTGCATCTGGGCCTGCACCTGGCTCTGGATCTGCTCCACTCGCCTCTCAACCTCTCTGTTGACCCGATCATCAAACGCTTCTTGATCCACATGATGACTGCCGCCGGAGGAAGAAGATGAAAAGTATTGCGTAGTAGGGCTGCGGAATGGCATGCTAAAATACCCCGCACCATGTCCTCCGAATCCAGGCAAGCGGTCTCCCTTTGGTTGCTTGTCTCGGAGGACAATGGCCGCCCAAAGCTTTTTACGAAAGGCGGGCCGCTCGGTGCTCTCAGGGGCCAAACTTCCTTCTTCAATAGCCTCCTCACGAGCCCGCCTATCATACTCTTCCTGAAAAAAAAATACATTATACACTATGGTAGAAAATAATATTTCTTTAACTAAATAATTTATAATTTACTAATAGAAAATATATAATTTACTAATAGAAAATACTATTAACACTTACATAAAGGGTCTGGTAATAAGGGTTGACCCATTGTGGCCCTGAGCCATCAGCAGCCTCCGCAAGTATGTGTAGCCGAAACACAAAGAAGAAAGCCGCCTCATCATCTCCGTGTTTCTTACGCTTAACATATAAAAAAATTAAAACTTTAAAAAGCCTATCAAATAATAACAATATATGAATCAAATAGAGTATTGCTTAATTTACAAACGGATAATAAATGAAGTAAGTTTACCATTCTGGACCAAGTCTCGCTGAAGTTAATTGATCCTCCAAATGTGCACACTCCCCGCCCCTCTTGTGAGTTCCTATTCTTCTTTGCAATTTCTGAATTTTTTTGAAATTTCTCACTGTTCCAATAGGCTTCCCACTGCTCCCACACACTAGTGGAGAAATTAGCTGGAGGCAAACCATCATTTAGCCACTTTCTTTTCATGTCGTACACTTTCCCAGCGTACCGCTTAGCAACCAATTTCTTGAAAGCCGCCTCGATTTGAACGTCGGTAAACCCAGGGCATGAATATATGTGCTACAAAAATAGTAAAAGTAGTTAAATAAACAAGGGAATAGTCTACAAACTTTACAAAGGAAAGAGAATTAAGTAATTTTACCCAAAACTGGCAATACCAGATAGCTTACACATCTTTTGATATTGACTTTGGGGTGGGATAAAATTCCTCAAAATTATACCCACTGAATAAATCCCCAAACCATCTAGCAGGATCTTGACAACCACCATGTATAAACATATAAGATATTAATTGAAAAACAATATATCAATATATATACAAATAAAAAGACAATAATAAAATGTAAACATTATATATATGACATTTACAATTAAATAATACTTACTGGCCACTGGAGAGATAGATATTTCCATTTTTCCTTCCTCATTAATAATTGCGTCCAAATTAACCCGTCCGATGGTTCACTAACTGGAACACTAGAGCTTACATTACCTTGATCACTCAAATCATCATCACTACGTCCTGAACCGGACGTAGAGCCCCTCCCTCCGTCCTTGGTGAAACAAGACGATGGACAAAACCCGCAACCTTCCCTCTCTTTGAACGATTGCCACCTCGACCCGACATATCTAAACTAGTATATTATATATACAAATAAAAACAATATATCAATATATATACAAATAAAAAGACACTTCATTTAGGTTTATTGATATCAAACCCTAACCCTAATTCACACCGGCTTCCTGGAACATCGAGATTTTCGAATTTTCAACGCAAATTGGTCTCGGTAGTCGGTTTAGGTGGATGTGAATAATTTTAAATATTAATATTTAATTCTTTGTTGTTAAGTATATCATTCTCTAGGGTGAAAGGACAATTCATGTCCATTAGGTTTAGAATTGGGGTCGGCTTCTATCCCATCCCGAAATACACGTATGAATTGCAAATATCACTTTGTCTACTTGCTTTATAATCGAAAATCAAGCAATTTTAATAGACAATAATGATATTTACAAATCATATAATCGTGCATAATTTTTATTTTTATTCATTACCATTACATGCATAATTTTGATCAATAAACAAGATGAGAGTTGTTATCATCCACAACTATCAAAACCCTATCTCAGCTTAGACCAAGAAAGACAGAGCAAACAAGTTCTCATTGTTTGAGCAAAGGATTTTACTGTTTAATATAGGTTTTTCGGTTTATTGTCCTCCTCTCTAAGGATCTCAAACATCGCAGCCATGTTCTTGACGGTGCCTGTTTTACACTTCAGCTGGTGGTATCTTGTCACAAGTAAAAACAAGGTAACGAGATAACACCGGTGAAGAGAAAACGAGCTTTCTCCAATTTTTCAATCTCCACCTTCCATTTACCCAAGATCTGATTGCGAGAATCTTCCTCATGAGCTTGAAAGGCTGGCGGTGTTGCCCTCAATCTCACGGTTGCTTTGCATGTTTTGCGAAGCAACCATGAGATTGAGAGCAACACCGCGCCTTTCATGCTCATGAGGAAGATTCTGCAATTAGGATCTTGGGTAAATGGAATGTGGAGGTTGAAAAAATTGGAGGAAAGTTCTGTTTTTCTCTTCACCGGTGTTATATCTTACCTTGTTTTTACTTGTGACCGTATACCACCATAAAACAGCGACAAGAACATGGTTGTGATGTTTAAGATCCTTAGAGAGAAGAGGACGATGAAACCGGAAAACTCTTATTAAACGAAAATCCTTTTGCTCAAACAAAGGAAAACTTATTTGCTCTATCTTTTGATCAAAGATGGACGGATTTTGATAGCTGTGGGTTAGAAAGGCTCTCATCTTATTTATATATATACATATATGTATATTTTTATTTTTATTTTTATTTTTATTTGTTATTTTTTATTTTTTTTATTATTATTATATTTATTATTATTATTATTATTATTATTATTATTATTATTATTATTATTATTATTATTATTATTATTATTTATTCTTATTATTATTTTTTTATTATTTCTTTTATTCATTTATTTATTTATTTTTTTTTATTTATTATTATTATATTTTTTATTATTACTGTTATTATTATTATTTATTATTATTATTTTATTATTATTTATTTTATTTATTTATTTATTTTGTTTTTTTATTTTTATTTTTTATTTATTTTATTTATTTTTTATTTCATTTTTACTTATTTTATTTATTTTATTTTATTTATTTTATTTTTATTTTTTATTTATTAAATTTATTACGAGGATGCTTTTTCATGTTCAGCATATAAAAGCTATCCTAACGAGTTCAAGATTACAGATCCCCATACTAACCAGCTGGGGGGCAACATCTTCGCATACTTTTCTGTATCTCTCTACTTAATCAGTTAACATGATATCAGAGATTTGGCTGGGAAAGGTCTTGTGTCCAAATCATCCGGCTTGCATTTTGGTACTCATGGTATTATATATGAGCTCATATGTTGAAGCACCGCTTGGTCTGGAATGCACCATAAAGCCATCTTTATTTATCTTTCCATGTCTTCAGATAGGTATTTCTTAAAAAACAGAGAACCCTAAGACTAAGAGTGCCAATCATACACAATTTCGACATAAATGATGCTTTACTCTCAATGTTTTCTAGACCCAATTACACAGTCTAAGAGTGTCAATCATAACCCCAACTAATCAAACAACAGTTTTGTAATAAACGTACATATCTATCAATACATAAAATTTGGAAAACAACAACCAACCAAAATAGAGTGAGTTGATTCTAGCAAAGATTTGCGCTAACAAATCTTACAAGAGAGAAATTTAAGAAACCAAAACTAGGAAGTTTTTTATATTGCTTTATATGCAACATTGATCATCAAACTAACAAAGTGGCACACATTTGGTTCACTTAAATAACAAGTATTTACATTCTACATAGGGAAAAAGGCTTAAATGTGTGAATATCACAAAAGCAATACCTAGAGTTATCATGAAACTAAGAAACAAATAGTTGCAATCTAATTCACAGATGGAATCTTTGCTATTTGAATTGAACTACTTCAAAACAATTGGCAGTAATATTGATAGGCAAATTAGATACAAGTTTGGTCACCAAAAGTGTTTACAGTTGGGCATTATACATAACAATGAACGGAAATTTACAAAATCCAAGTTTTTCCACTTGACATAGCAACACCAATTGTAGACCAGAGTGAAACAAGGGTGGTAAACAAACAAGAACCAGCAATACATAACCCAAAAAACTTTATCGTGAGTGATTTTAAACGGCGGAAGTTGAACGGAGGGAGGGCGGACGGCGACGACAACGGAGCTGGAAGGGCAACGACAACGGCGACGACGAATCAACGGCGCTGGAAGTGATTTTTAAGGATTTAATGAGAGAGAGAGAGAGATAGAGAAAACGAGGGAGAGAGAGAATTACTAACCTCACCGGTGAGAGACGACGACGGAATGACCGGAGAACGGGGGCAACGGCGCTGCTTGGTGATTGTTCGTGATTTTAATTTAGACCTAAATGACCGGAGAAGGCGTAGGGATTGTATTTATACGTATTATTACCGACGGACAGAGTCCGTCGGTATTGCCGACTGCAGTTTTTACGACGGAAATAATAGCGTTACCGACGGACCAAAATGAAATTTTTTTTAAAAAAAACCCGGCAAATGAAAATTATTTTTCCGTCGGTAACCCTTTTATGTCCGTCGGTATTACCGACGGACGTTGTCCGTCGATAAATTTCCGTCGGTAATAGGGCTGTTTCTAGTAGTGTTACCTCTCCCCTTACCACACCAACACCAAACCACTCCTTACAAACCCTAACACAACCTGACCTCCCACCTCAAACCACACTTGAACCAAACTCCTCTTCCCAACTAATTGATGACACCTCTGATGTCACATCAACAACCACATCACACCAGAAATCACACACATGTCCGGGTACATATCCATCTTCACCCGCTCCATGGAACTCGGTTCGTCTAATTACTTTTCAAGATTGGATTTATCCAAAAATTGTCCATCTTACCGAGGAATATTAAGGATAGTACTGAGAATATATTTTGATAACTAAATTATAAGGATAATGTCTGTCATTAGAAGATTCAAATCTTGTATAGCTTAAAAAAATAATCTTTATATCTCAATAGGTGATTAACTCTTGTACTATATATATGTTACTCTTGTTCTTGTGATTAATAAAATTATGTTGTTCATATTACTTCTTCTTTTACATGTATTAATGACTTTGTCTACCATCCTTTGTTCTGTAGGATACTTTACTTTATTCCATAAATGACCCTAAATATCAATCCATATTAAAGAAACTTTTTGCATTTTACTTGTCTATGGATTCGATTCGGGAGGGTTGTTCATGATCCTAAGATTATGGGAGCGCCAATACCAACACCTAGGTTATAAAAAAAGAAAAAACAAAAAGAGAAAGAAACTCTTAGCATCCTCTAGTCTTGCTATCCAAGTCTCTTTGCATGTCTTCATAAGCAGTTTAGATTATGTTCTAAATTATCATACTACAATGTACAATATGATATGGTTGTACTTTTCCTTGTTACACAAATTCTTATAGTTTGAAATTATGAAGAGGGAAAAGAAAAAAAAAGACACTTCAGAGATTTCGTGCATGCAGGAATAGTCCAATATTTCAATGCTTCAAGATCCGTGATGAATTTTTTGACATACACTTGGGACCCTCTTGCAACTACTCCGTATGTTTTGTGGTAGCTAAATTAGATGGTCACAAAGTCAAATAAAGTTGGACATCAATCACATTAATACATGGAAATCAAATTGTCTATAAATACAAAGTGAATTGCACCAAATTATTCAATCAAAGAAGCAATAACCAAAGACATATCACACAAAGACGTCATGGAACCAAATTGCGAAGAAGTTGAAAAAGGTGTGTACGAGCAATTCATGCACATTTATTCCCATGCATCATTTTAGAAGCGCGTATTATTTCTTATAAATCCATAATATTTTCTAAGACATTTATAAGTGAACGTGTTATATGTATGTGCAGGTAAGATCAGATGGCCGGAATTGATAGGGGATAGGGGTGAAAGGAGAGATAGCTGCTGCTACGATAGAAAGGGAGAATCCACTGGTTAATGCCGAGATCATATTGGATTCGCCCGAGACGGTTATTCTTCCTGTTTACATATGTGACAGGGTTTATGTTTGGGTTGATGAAAATGGTATTACTACCAGGGTCCCTTTTATTGGTTGAACTATGGCAAGGATGAATACTCTTTTTTTTATTGATTGTGTTGTGAAAGTGAAATAATGCCTAAGAAAATAAAGCTGGATTTTCTATAATCCATGTATTGTAATTAATGTACTTATAATACGATGGCATAATGAATATATCATTGTTGTTTCTTTACTTCAAAAATAAAAATAAAAATATTCACTCTTTTTCTTCAAAATTATCTATCTTAGGATAACAACTTATTATTCATTTTATGTATGCATTACACAAATTTTTAGTACGTGTAACTGGAATGCATGCAGTAAAACTAAATACAATCCATAAAAAATTGTTATAAATTGTTTGAGCCCGATCTAACAAATTAAATTTTTAGAACTAAGTGATAACTCTATACATGACATTTTATTGCAAGGTCCCAAGTTCGATTACACTCACTTGCAATATTATCCGAATTTATGTGTGCAAAAATTGCTCTATGAAACAGAGGGATTGATGAGCCCGGATCTACTGGACCGGGCCCGCGCTCGGTCTAGTCCAAGGAACCAGTGACGTGGCATTTCCTAGACCGCTGGAGGGAAGACCGCGAACAAATAGGCCCTTGTGGTCAAGACCGTGTCCCTCCTCGCATCGTCCCCATCGAGGACCATTGGGACCCTGCTCGCTGGATCCGTGCCCGCATGAGTCATGCCCGCATCAACCGTGCTCGCGTCTTATATCTTTGACCGCGGGCACAACGTTGACCGCGGGCACATGCTGCTTCCCGGTTAATGTCAAGCCTTACTGAGCAAGTTAGCTTACCGGCTCGACAGGCCACTTGCCGGCTCCCCATCACGCATTCAATGCGGCTCGATCCGGCGCCTACTATTCCATTTAATGCAATAAGCCGGCTACACGGCTCATGTCCCTTTCAGCCATGTCCCTTGGATACTAATGTTCCCTCCCCGACAGAACCAATTAGCTGCGGACACGTGTAGCTGGTCAAATACCAAAGTGCCCCCTAGGGCTGATCTCATTGCTTACCTCAACAAGCACCATGGCATTGCCTATAAATAGAAGGCCTTTACCCCCTTGGGCAAGGTAAGTTCCATATACAATTGAGTAAGCTCTTTTACTCTCTAAACCTAAACACACACACTCCAAAGGTATTCAAAGCCTTATTACTCAGTATTCTTACTCTCACACCCGAGGGCCTGAGTTGGAGTAACATCCAACTTTGACCTTAACGGTGCTTGTTTGTGTTGTGATCTAGGTACATCAAACCACCACATATATCCTAGCCAGATATCCTTGAACCGCTCCTTGACCCCAAAAGCTGTGGCGTCATCAGTGGTTCAATTGCCGGGAAGCCGACTTTCTTTCGTTTTCTCGTTAAAAATCTTTTGTTTTCAAGGCACCTCACGTGTCCTAAACAAATCCAGTGCCGAAAGGCTCTTATTTTTACATCACTAAGTTTTTCCCGTTTAAAACTTTTGTTTTCAGACACACCTTGTAGTCTAAACAACTGACTGTCAAAGGACACTTCTTTTCAGTTATTTTCGCCTTTCTGAGACATGTCTCAAATTCTTAAAAATGCTGGTCATTTAACCCTAGAGGAGGAGGACCAAGCCGAACCCTCCAACATCAATAGGGAAAGGCAAACCAACTCTGTTTTCAACAGAATGGGGGCCCATTCCCAGCCTCAAAAATCCCCAGCTCAACGAGTTCTACACCGGTTAACCGAGGAAGCCCGTGCTGAGAAAGCCCAGGCCTTACTAAACAATAGCCCAAAAACTCCCCAAGCTCACATAAAAAACACCACTCTAACCACCCCACTTTCCCCAGAGCAAATCCTGAGAAGGAAGGAAATCCTGGCCTCCAAGTCCAAACTGGTCGCGGAAGCCATGGCCATCAAGGATGCGGAGATGGAAATGTTTGAAATAGAGGCCAATGGAGGGCTACAGTTCCCTCAAGGGTCACAAAGGTTCTCCCAACGAGCTCCCGCTAACTCGCTTGCTAGTCAAGCTGTGGGGCAACCGGGTTGACCCGGCCCTTGGCGCGGACACCGGCAACGGAGCGTGGTGCATGTAGAGGATAGCGAGGAAGTGGGGGAAGAGGCACACGGTCAAACCGCCGTGCGAGGTCCAAAGCCGAGACCCTGGCTCAGACGAGAGAAGGCCGTGGCTCCACGAGCTAAAAAGCGAAGGTTGATGATCGAACCCCGAGTTTGTGGAATTTATGCGAGAAGATGTGGGAAACCCATCGAAGGCCGCCCGTAAGTGTGGCCGCACCATGGACGCCTTCAGCCGATAAAATTGCGCGGGCACCGATCCAAAAGGGCAAACCCCCTGCATGGACACCTATGACGGATCCAAAAATGCCAAGAGTCATATGGGAAGATTTGAGGAGCCGTATGGCTTTATTCTCCGCGGACGAGTCGGTGATGTGCAAAGCTTTGGCCGCGACCTTCACCGGCAAGGCCCTATCTTGGATGCTAGCCCTCAAGCCCCTGTATCCAAATATTCGCCCGCCCGTAGTTCTTTTCCTCTATGCCTTTGCCGGAGCAGTGTGCCCGCTAGACCAAAGACAGATCTTGTCCGTGTCAAGCGGGCACCAAACGAGCCTACAAAAGATTATATATCCCGGTTCAGGAAGGTGAGCGAGGAGATTGTGGACCTGGACGAGGAGATATCGTACTATGTTTTGAGGGCGGCCTCGGCTCCTCCTTCCTCAAAATGAATTTTGCCTCCAAAGAAACCTAAATCGTGGAGGAAATGTATGAAAGGGCCTCGGCCATTGCCTCCGCCGAAGAGCCTAGTGTGCCCGCTCCCGAGCTTCGCGAAAGAAAGGATAAGCCAAGTCTAGGAGACCACCCTGCAGCCCGCTCACACCAATAATCGGGGCAAAAACAGAGGCCGGGGATCGAAAGGCTCAAAAAGGCCATGGCCGAAACAAGCTTTACGCAGCTCACCGACCCAAGGGTGGTGATCATGAGAGCCTCGGACTTTCCTGCTCCTCCCCCATGCTTCGAAAGCCAAATGAGAGGAGTAGACTTAAGTTCTCGTGAGTATCACAACGACCACGGGCACGGAATCGAGGACTGTTTCCACCAAGCGAGTAATCCAAACAGAAAATCAATAACGGGAGCTAACCAAGTGGGTTAAGGGAAACAATATCGCCCCAATAACAATGATCACAATGGCACGACGACACACGCGGGGACCAGACGAGAAATGAAAGAGATAATAATGATGACGATTTTGGGGACTATGACATTAACTTCATTCGGGAGGAACCTCCTCTAGTAGGCGCTTGTCCCTCCAAATTCGGACATTAGAGAAGGTTTTCTCCATCCCCGCCCGGCTCCGGAGGAAGAGCAGAAATTGGGTTCAAAAGGAGTGAACTTGCCTCCACCCTTTTTCATTCCACACAGCCACTCACCCTCGTAATGAGAATCAACCGGCAAACATAGGCCGAGTGTTGGTAGATACGGGAGCTGCCCGCGACATACTCTATTACCATACTTTGATTGGAATGAGAATGACGGAAGCACATCTCACTCCATATGCGGGCATGCTCGAAGGCTTCACCAACCACGCTGTAAGGGTAAAGGGGACGATTGTGTTTGACGTAGCTATTGGGGAAAACCCATGCGTAAGACGGCCAAGATAACTTTCATGGTGGTCGATCTTCCTTCCCAATACAATGCCATTCTCGGCGAATCGCCAGCCGAATTGGGAATAGTTGCGTCCGTCCCCACCAAAGGGTGAAATTTAACACTCCAGGGCGGGGTTGCTACCATCAAGAACCAGCCCGGGAAATTCCTCCCAGCACCGGGAGGAAAAAAGGACAGAACAGAAAGGCCAGACCTCCTGCCCGCAGATAGAGGGCGAGGACAAAATAATAGAGGGAAAAGGCGAGGACAAGTCAAAAAAGGGGAAAGCTCTTGCACTCCCGCCGCCACCCGTACCGATTGGCATGCTTTCTTTCCATTCCACGAAGGTGGAGCTCAAGATGAGCAGAAAATCGAAGCAGCTTGGCCGCCCCTGTTGAGGGAGGTTATATTGATCGAGGAATAGAGGGGGAAATTGACCGTGATATCATATATTCAATGGCAACACCGACCGAAGCTCGTGTCAACCCCCAACTATTGTCATTGACTCCCGCACAATCGTGAAATCGCCGACCTTCAACCTAACGACGAGCTCGAGGAGGTGGTAATCAATCCCCACTTCCCGAGCAAACAAGCTAAGGTTGGGCCGGAAATTCACAGCGAGGAAAGAAGGATACTTATTGAGTTCCTTAGAGCAAATTGCGATGTGTTCGCTTGGAGGGTGGAAGATATGCAAGGCATCGCCGAGACGTGATCCTCCATAAAATCAACGATGACCCCTCCTTCAAAAACATTCACCAGAATCCGTATATTTCTCCCCTGAGAAAGAGATTGCCATCAAGGAAGAGGTGGAAAAATTGCTAAAAGCGGGATAATAAAGGAGATCTCCTACCCCAAATGGCCGGCCAATGTGGTCATGGTTAAGAAATCCAATGGCAAATGGAGGACGTGCGTTGATTTCACCGATCTCAACAAGGCATGCCCCAAGGATTGTTTCCCTCTTCCTCGCATAGACAGATTGGTGGATTCTATAGCCTGGACACGTAGTTCTAAGCTTCATTGATGCCTACTCCGGCTACCATCGCATCCAGATGGCTCCCGAAGATGTCCGCTCCGTAGCCTTCATTGCTGGGCAAGACATACCGCTACACTATGATGCCCTTTGGGCCGAAGAATGCAGGAGCCACATATCGCCGCATGGTCAATCTGGTCTTTAAAACCAACTAGGCGTAAACTGAGGCCTACATTGACGACATGGTCATAAAAACTAAGGAAAACTCCCACGAGCTCGATGTGGAGGAAACCTTCAAAAACTTGCGCCACAACAACATGAAGCTAAACCCCCTTAAGTGCGCTTTCGGGGTCAAGGCGGGCAAGTTCCTCGGATTCATGGTCAACCAAAGAGGGATAGAGGCTAATCCAGAGAAAATCCAGGCCCTATTAGACATGAAACCTCCACCGCGTGAAGGATGTACAAAAACTCAATGGTCGCATCACCGCACTTGGCCGCTTCATCTCGCGGTCAGCAGAGAGATGCCTCACCTTCTTCAAAACTCTCAAAGGGGGGAAGAGAGCTGATGAATTTACATGGAGCACTGAGTGCCATTAGGCTTTTGAAAAAGTCAAGACATACCTCGGGCAGCCACCTCTACTCAAAGCAGCAGGTGCCCGGAGAAGAGCTCTTTTTGTATTTAGCCGTTCGATCCGGCAAGAGCTTTGTTCTTGTACGGGAGGAGAATAACTCCCAAAACCAGTTTATTATGTAAGTAAGGCACCGTCCGCCGTAGAAGGGCGTTATCTTAATATAGAAAAGTTAGCTTACGCCTTGCTTGTATCTGCTCGAAAATTAAGAGCCTACTTTTCGCACATCCTATAACCGTACTAACCGAGGCCCCGCTTAGAAAGGTTTTACATAAACCGAGTCCTCGGGGAGAATGCTAGCTTGGTCTATAGAGCTCACCGAGTTCCGCATCACCTACTCCCCGAGAAAGACAATCAAAGCGCAGGCCTTAGTTGATTTTGTAGTAGAATCATCATTCAAATTAGCTGACAAATGACCTCGGAAAAAGAAAGCGAGCGTAATCAGAAGATGACCCAAAGCCCGAGCACGTAAATTGTTCAACCAAGGGAGCGTCCGTAAGAGGTGTGAACTTTATATGTGGACGGCTCCGCGAGCAAGTTAATCAGTGGAGCGGGCATACTTCGATTGCACCCGGGGAGAAATTCATGAGGGCCTTGAGATTCAAGTTCGAGGCATCAAACAATCAGCCGAATATGAAGCGATTATAGCGGGCATGGAATTGGCAAGAGACTTGGGAGTTCAGAATATTGAGATCAATAGTGACTCTCAGCTCATAGTTAATCAAATTAGGGGGGAGTATGATACTATCAACCCAGTGCTAGCTCAGTACTGCGGCCTTGCAAAAACCCTCATCAAAAATTTCACTTACTATGAGCTGAACCAAGTCATGAGAGAGGACAATGTGGAAGCTGACCTCCTCTCAAGAATAACCGAGCAAGAAATTGGTGAGTTGGAGACAAATTGCCGATTGAATTCACGGAGAGACTCGCTATAGATCGAATACAGATAAACAATATTGAGGATCAAGTAAGGGACTGGGTGGATGAAATGAAGGATTACATCGAGAAGCAAACCCTCCCCGAGGACCCAAGAAAGGCTAGAGCCATCGTAACGGTGTCCGCGAAATACCTCGTCCTCGATGGGGTGCTTTTTCGGCGATCATTCACCAAACCTTTACTAAGATGTGTTAAAACTCACATGGTCACCAACTTACTCTATGAGGTTCATGAAGGAGTTTGTGGCGGACATCCAGGTGCTCGCACCCTCTCCGACAAGATCAAATTCCAAGGATTCTTTTGGCCCACAATGAGAAGGGATGCGCGAGGAGTATGTTAGAAAATGTGATAAGTGCCAGAGATTTGCGGACATCCCTAGACTACCCTCAACAGAACCGACTTTGGTTGTACCATCGTGGCCGTTTGATACGTGGGGGATAGATCTTATTGGACCATTTCCAACCGCTAGAGGAAGCATCAAGTATGCCGTGGTGGCCATGGATTATTTTACCAAGTGGACGGAAGCAAAGGGCTTGGCCACTATTTCCGAGGATAACACTATCGCTTTGTCCACGACCACATCTATTGTCGATTTGGGGTTCCCGAGCAATAATTTCAGATAATGGCACCCAATTCTCCGCAAAATTCACTGCTGAATGTGTGAGAATGAAGGTGCAACACCGTAAGTCCGCAGTTGCCTATCCTCAGGGAAATGGTCAAGCTGAGGCCGCGAACAAGCTAGTCCTAACTGCCTTAACGAAAAATTTGGAAGGGCGAGGAGGACGTTGGTTGGACGAGCTCCAGATCGCATTATGGGTTGTCCGCACCACAATAAGAAATTCAACATGAGAAACTCCCTTCTCGCTCACGTATGGGTCAGAGGCAATGGCTCCAGTTGAGGTAGCCCTACCCTCGTACAGAGTCACATACTTCGACGAGTCTCAAAACGAGGCAAACAGAAGGTGTGACCTGGACGATCTCGAAGGAAAGAGAATGCGGGCACATGAAAAAATGGTGAACTACAAACAGAAAGCGAAGAAGCACCATGATAAAAGAGTAAATAAGAGGAGTTTTTCAGTTGGAGACTGGGTACTCAGAAGCGTAGAGGTCCAAGGGACCCAACCTGGTTTCAACAAGCTGTCCCCGAAATGGGAAGGTCCATATGAGGTCACAAAGATAGTGAAAGAGGGCACCTATATGTTGCGACCAAAAGAGGGAGAAGAGCTTAAGCACGCTTGGAATAGCGACCACCTTAAGAGATACTTCTTTTAAAATCTTTGTAATTTTTTGAAAGGAGTATAGACTATATAAATATAAGGGAGAAGTTATCATCATATTTTGATGCAAAAATCAATTCCCACCAGCCTCAAAAGCTAAGGTGGATGCCCGTGTGCGGATGCCAGTGAGTTCAAGAGCCAACATATGAGCTCCTACTTACTGATGCGCAAAGATCTAAGGATCCGCATGCCTATATATGTACAAAGATCCATTACGATCCGTACTATGATCGCGGGGAGGACTCTCTCCTGCTCGCGTGACACCACCAAAAATAAGTGGATATAGATGAATGTAGGTACAAAGGCCATGATGCCCGTGCCTACGGACTCTAGTGGGGACAATGACCTGAAGTCCGGACCCACTAATTGCGCGAAGGACCTCGTTAGGGCCGTTACTCGCATGCCTGTATGTGACAAAGGCCTACATATAAGCCCGTTCACCAGATCGCCACGAGACCCTCACGAAAAACCCTAGGGAGTTTTGAATAAAGGGTCAAATAAGTGAGAACCTCCAATAAGGGGATACATATGCCAGGGGGTTAAAGGGCCTCTATGCTAAAATATGCTCCTACCTTTCATTGCGCGGACAATAGCCTCACGGCCACCTTCTGCATGCCCTATGAAAGTATGCTTGCCTTGGCTACTTTTGACTTACACCACAGCTCGCAAGGCTGGGAATAAGTGTAAATGGATGAGAGTGATCAAACTAGTTTAACAAAGCCAAACAGACAAACGAGGTTAAGGCCTCAAAGTTTGCCACAAGGCTAAACAAACGCGATCATAGAAGAATAAGGCTGACTCTCACAAAAAACCTAAGGGTTTTGAATAAAGAGTTAGGAAAACTCAAAAAATGCGGGCAAAGGGCCTACTAAGCTGCTGCCCGCAGAAGGAGAGTATAAAGTTAATTGCAAGTCAAAAACGCTGGAAAAAGTAATAGGCAAGAATGCAAGTATTAAGGTGCTCGAAAATTGCCAAACTACTCAAAATAGCCTACGAGACAAGCAATTAAGATAAAAGTAAAGGAGCCAAGTGAAGAAGAATGCTTCTATTGATGATAAAAAAGTATTTACAAAATTCCTACACTATTACAAAAGAGATCCTAGTCTATTACAACAAGAAAAAGCAAAAAATCCTATACTAGGGGAGCATTCTCCTTGGGCTCCTCGGTGGCCGCACCCCCTGTGCCCGCTTCGGAGTCTGGAGTGGGGGAAGGCAGGCTGGTCCCCGGAGGCACCTCGGTGGTAGGAGCAGCTTGTTGCTCGGCGGAGGCTGGAGCGGGAGCTGCCCGCCCGGGGAATAGATCTCCAAGGGCTGGCCCCTTCGAAGAACTCCGAGCCGGGCATCCCCAAAGATAAAGGGTTGTCCCCGAATCGCAGAGCATCCAGTCGGCAATCGCTCCAAGTGGCGCTACTTCTGCCACAGGAGGCAGAGAGGCCGCAGCAGAGAGATCCAAACCCTTGACCTCTTCCTCGGACAGAGGAACTAGCGCATGCCCGGGCACACACTCCGCGTCAGTAGCAACCAGTGAGCCGATCACGGCCAACTGCTGCACGGAGAACATACCCGTGGCCGCGAAGTTCCGGATCTGTGTCCGGACACCGGCCTCGTACTGGGCCAGGCACTCCGCATTAAACTCATCGGAGTTCTTATACTCCTCGATGGCCTCTTTGCGAGCTTCGGCCAGCATCCTCTCCTTCTCCAAGCTGAACTGCGTAAGGGGTAGCAGTTTCTCGGAGAGCTCATCTGCCTTAGCCTCCAGGAGTTTGACCGACTCCTCCGCAGCACCCAATTTGGTCGCGAGCTCGGCATTTCTTTGCTCCAGCTGGAGTTTGTGGCCCTTAAGCTCATCCCGCTGACCCTTTGCCTTTGCAAGGCTAGTCTCCAGCTCGGTCACCCGCTCCTGGAAGCCCTTCAGATCGGACTCCTTGGTCGCGAACTCTTTCTCCTTGGCATCCCGAGGGAGCTCGAGTCCCCACCTTCTCCCGGGCCAGCTCCACTCGCGGAGTTTCCCGCCATGTCCTTGGTATTGCCGGCAAGCTCGGACAGTGCCGTCACAGTCTCCCTGAGCCTCATGGCCTTGTTGCCCACCCGCGAGGAAGAAAGTCGTAGGTGGAAAATCGAGGCTAAGTGAGGAAACCGGCGAAAGGTCCCTACCTCGCAAGGGCAACCCCAATATCCCCATCAAGGCCGACGGGTTCTCCTTCTCACCCACCCGGTGGTAGAAGTCGGGCAAAAAGCACATTGATCAGCCCCAATTCCCACGCGCAGAATTTTGGGAGGACCGGGCATATAAGTCTACCCTGCAATGGCGGGCACATCCCCACCTACTTCCTTTTCTCCCATGCCTCCTCGCGGGTGGCCAATGAGGAGATCGGGTAGGCTATTGAGCATATGGTCCCCGCGGTGGAGGGAGCAGGTGGAGGTAGCGGCAAGAATGGAGGGCTACGGGTAGAGGTATCCCCACTTTCCGGGTCTTGGAGGACCTCTCCACGTGCGTCGAATCAGCCTCCCTCTCGGTCCTTTTCTTGGGCTCCACAGTTATGCCGGAGGCAATAGTACGGCCGGGAGATGATGCCGGGAGAGCATTGGGTGGAGGAGGACCCCGGGAGGTGGAGGCAGATTTCCAAAGTGGTCGAATGGTTCTAGGAGCAGCCTAGAGTCTCCCGGTCCTCACGCTCACTACGAAGCAGTCTTGTCCTTTGTGGGAACCCCTCCCAACTCGGTCTGCCTCTTCGCAGCAGCCTCCCTATTGGCCTTCATGTTCTTGGCCTTCAGTTGAGCAGCATTCATGGGAGCCATCAAAAGTTATACACTTCCGGATCTACTCTGGAGGGAAAGAAAAATGGTTAGCAAAGCAGTTCAAAAAATCAAAGGCAAAGTAAATTGGCAACAGTTTTATAGAGGAATCAGAGACCAATTATTTCGGGAGGATCGCACTCGCCGCCCAAGATGTGTCTTACACCGCCTCGAAATCGGTAATGTTCGTGCACCCGCCAATCGGGTCGCGGGGCAAAGGCTCTATCACTACTGCGGGCGTGTGGGCGCCCTCCCTGCGAGGAGCCACCCCCGAGTAGATCAGTAGGGGCTCATCTTCCACTATGGCGCCCACATCGTAAACGGGCTCATCCCCGCTGTCCAAATAGCTGGCCAGGTATCTCTCTAGGGCACAGCGCAGAGCATTGGCAGAGGAGGGATCTGGATAGCTACTCGCGGCCACCTTCATCGGACCGGATTTGAGGGTCTTGAGAAGGGCCATCCAAACCTAGACTCAATGACCAAGATGTCCCTCTGGTTCCATTGGTCAAACTTGTTGGAGGGAGGAGAGAATGTCCTGGTGGAGTAGTTCCTAGCCTTCAAACTCAGGATACTACGGCTAATCTGGTTCTGATAATAGGCATAGAGCCCAGCAAGGGTAGGTTCATAGCCCAGAATGCAGACAAACGATGAAGGAGACAATGGCTCGGATGGCATTGGGAGTCGGAGTGCATGGGCGAGCAGAATTGAACTCCAAAGAAATAAAAGAAAGGGTCCAGGCGGCCTCAATCCGTTCTCAAACCGGGCCCCATAAAAACGCGAGCTCGGTTGTCCCCGCGGACATCTCGCATGGTCTCGGCCGCGGCTTGTCCTTGTACGCCAAATGAATATGCCCTGTGCGGACACGGTAGGCGTTGCGGTCCACATTGTAAACCTCGTAAATGTCCTCCTCCCGATCCAATGGTGGCCACCTCCTTGGCCTTCTTACGGCCACGACCGTGATTCACATCCACTAGGCGGCCTTTTGCCTTTGTTCCGGCGGGGGCCACAATCTCCTCCTCCTCCTCCTCGAGTCGAGCTCTCGAAGGCATCCACAACATTGGTGGTCTCGGCCGGCCTTCTTGGAGGTCCCCGCCCTCCTATCCCCCTCTCCGCGGTCATCTTCTTCGGTCTCCGAGCTCGAGGAGCCAAAGAGACCGGTGGGGTCACCACGGGCAGGGGCCACCTCCGATTCAACTTCACCGGTTCCAGTCACCTCAAAATCAAGGGGGTCAAGTTCCTCGGCCTGCTCGGCTCAATTGTCCCCGCCCTAGGGGCCGCGGGCACAACGGGGGAAAGATGGTACTCGGGGCGAGAACATCTAGAGGGTCACTCGGGGTCCCCGCTCTCGGTGCCGCGAACCGCTTGATTGGTCGAGTCCATTAGTTCACACTTTTCCCAAATACAAACTACTTCGGGGACGCGAATCGCTCTCCTCACTAGTTCAATGGCGTTCAGAGCCGAGCCTCTCTCACGGGGAAACCTGCACAAAACCCCCATCACAAAATTTCTCAGCCTACTGGTATCCCCCAACACCAAAACATCACCGTTCCTTTTTACCCTTTTATCCTTGGCCTCCCACAACCGGGGTGGGACAAAAGGCCCCCATTGGGATTTTTCGCAGAAATACTGGAAGCACTCAAGGGATAACCTAAGCCACCCATGGCCTACCTTCCTAAATATCCCCCCTGTCCGTTTACAAACAGCAAACAGATCTGGAGTGCTCCCATCTCCTAACTCTATGGGACGGCGGGGTCCAAACTCTCGAGTGCTCATTGTTCAGAAACCAGGAAAAGAAAAATAGAGGGAGATGAAGAAGAAAAAGCACCCAACAATTACTTACGAGAGAAAGATTGAGAGGTGGATTCGGAAAACAGTAGCACGGAGGTCGCAGCAAGATTTCTCTCTCAAGGGCTCTGTGAAGGTTTGGAAACGGTAAAAAGGGTTTGAGGTTTAAGGGTTTGGTATTTATAAGGCCTACCTATACGGGTTAACCCGTTAACCCGTATTAATTAGCCCACAAATCCAACCTCGAACCATGAACCGTTTCCAACGTTTGAAAATTCGAAAAATTAAATACCCTTTGCATTTATTGCCCCCCTTGGATGAGCGACACGTACACTCGACGTACCACTAACCCGTCTTTTCATCTCGCCAAGGGGCCCACTCCGTTAACCGGGAGGCACGCCATGCAAGGGACCACGTGTCACTCACCGGTGCCTCCCGAACGTTCCCTTTGGCCCATGGGGCCAAGCAACAAACAGGAAAACGCTAACAGGTGCTCGCTCGAGGAGCAATTGAGGCAGACCGAGCTTCTAGTAGCTCCTCACTCGGACCATAAATAATCACACTTGGAGCTAGGGGCCATTGATGAGCCCGGATCTACCGGGACCGGGCCCGCGCTCGTCTAGTCCAAGGAACCGGTGACGTGGCATTTCCTAGACCGCCGAGGGAAGACCGCGAACAAATAGGCCCTTGTGGTCAAGACCGTGTCCCTCCTCGCATCGTCCCCATCGAGGACCATTGGGACCCCGCCGCCGGATCCGTGCCCGCATGAGTCATGCCCGCATCAACCGTGCTCGCGTCTTATATCTTTGACCGCGGCACAACGTTGACCGCGGGCACATGCCGCTTCCCGGTTAATGTCAAGCCTTACCGAGCAAGTTAGCTTATCGCTCGACAGCCAGCCACTTGCCGGCTCCCCATCACGCATTCAATGCGGCTCACCCGGCGCCTACTATTCCATTTAATGTAATAAGCTGCTACACGGCTCATGTCCCTTTCAGCCATGTCCCTCGGATACCAATGTTCCCTCCCCGACAGACCAATTAGGCCGGACACGTGTAGCTGGTCAAATACCAAAGTGCCCCCTAGGGCTGATCTCATTGTTTACCTCAACAAGCACCATGGCATTGCCTATAAATAGAAGGCCTTTACCCCCTTGGGCAAGGTAAGTTCCATATACAATTGAGTAAGCTCTTTTACTCTCTAAACCTAAACACACACACTCCAAAGGTATTCAAAGCCTTATTACTCAAGATTCTTACTCACACCCGAGGGCCCGAGTTGGAGTAACATCCAACTTTGACCTTAACGGTGCTTGTTTGTGTTGTGATCTAGGTACATCAAACCAATAAATATATCCTAGCCAGATATCCTTGAACCGCTCCTGACCCCAAAAGCTGTGGCGTCATCAGTGGTTCCATTGCCGGGAAACCGACTTTCTCTCGTTTTCTCGTTAAAAATCTTTTGTTTTCAAGGCACCTCACGTGTCCTAAACAAATTCGATCTTCGAGAGGCTCTTCTTTTACATCACTAAGTTTTTCCCGTTTAAAAACTTTTGTTTTCGTACACACCTTGTAGTCTAAACAACTGATCGTCAAAAGACACTTCTTTTCGCTATTTTCGTCTTTCCGAGACATGTCTCAAATTCTAAAAATGCTGGTCAGTTGACCCTAGAGGAGGAGAACCAAGCCGAACCCTCCACCATCAATAGGGAAAGGCAAACCAACTCGTTTTCAACGGAATGGGGGCCCATTCTCACCTCAAAAATCCCCACTCAACGAGTTCTACACCGGTTAACCGAGGAAGCCCGTGCCGAAAAGCCCAAGCCCTACTAAACAATAGCCCAAAAACTCCCCAAGCTCACATAAAAAACACCACTCTAACCACCCCACTTTCCCCGAGCAAATCCTAAGAAGGAAGGAAATCCTGGCTTCCAAGTCCAAACCGGTCGCGGAGGCCATGGCCATCAACGACGCGGAGATGGAAATGTTTGAAATAGAGGCCAATGGAGGGCTACAGGTTCCCTCAAGGGTCACAAGGTTCTCCCAACGAGCTCCCGCTAACTCGCTTGCTAGTCAAGCCGTGGGGGCAAACCGGGTTGACCCGGCCCTTGGCGCGGACAAACCGGCCAAACGGAGCGTGGTGCATGTAGAGGATAGCGAGGAAATGGGGGAAGAGGCACAACAAACCGCCGTGCGAGGTCCAAAGCCGCACCCTTGGCTCCGGCCAAGGAGAAGGCCGTGTCTCCACGAGCTAAAAAGCGTAAGGTTGATGATCGTAACCCCGAGTTTGTGGAATTCATGCGAAGATGTGGGAAACCCATCGGAAGGCTGCCCGAAGTGTGGCCGCACCATGGGACGCCTTCGGCGATAAAATTGCGCGGCACCGATCCGGAAAGGGCAAACCCCTGCATGGACACCTATGACGGATCCAAAAATGCCAAGAGTCATATGGGAAGATTTGAGGCCGGATGGCTTTATTCTCCGCGGACGAGTCGGTGATGTGCAAAGCTTTAGGCCTGCGACCTTCACCGCAAGGCCTTATCTTGGATGCTAGCCCTCAAGCCCCGGTGTATCCAGTCATTCGCCCGCCCGAGTTCTCTTCCTCAATGCCTTTGCCGAGCAGTGTGCCCGCTAGACCAAAGACAGATCTTGTCCGTGTCAAGCGTGCACCAAATGAGCCTACAAAAGATTATATATCCTTTCAGAAGGTGAGCGAGGAGATTGTGGACACGGACGAAGGAGATATCGAGATTATGTTTTGAGGGCGGCCTCGGTTCCTCCTTCCTCAAAATGAATTTTGCCTCCAAAGAAACCTAAATCGGTGGAGGAAATGTATGAAAGGGCCTCGGCCATTGCCTCCGCCGAAGAGCCTAGTGTGCCCGCTCCCACGAGCTTACTGCGAAAGAAAGGATAAGCCAAGTCCAGAGACCACCCTGCAGCCTGCTCACACCAATAATCGTGGCAAAAACAGAGGCCGGGGATCGTAAAGGCTCAAAAGGCCATGGCCGAAACAGGTTTACACGAGCTCACCGACCCAAGGGTGGTGATCATGAGAGCCTCGTACTTTCCTGCTCCTCCCCCATGCTTCGAAAGCCAAATGAAAGGAGTAGACTTAAATTCTCGTGAGTATCACAACGACCACGGGCACGGCGAGGACTGTTTCCACCAAGCGAGTAATCCAGCGGAAAATCAATAACGGGGAGCTAACCAAGTGGGTTAAGGGAAACAATACGCCCCCAATAACAATGATCGCCAGCGGGCACGACACACGCGGGGACCGTACAGAAATGAAAGAGATAATAATGATGACGATTTTGGGGACTATGACATTAACTTCATTTGGAGGAACCTCCCTCTAGTAGGCGGTTGTCCCTCCAAATTCGGACATTAGAGAAGGTTTTCTCCATCCCCGCCCGGCTCCGGAGGAAGAGCAGAAATTGGGTTCAAAAGGAGTGAACTTGCCTCCACCCTTTTTCATTCCACCACGGCCACTCACCCTCGAATGAGAATCAACCGGGCAAACATAGGCCGAGTGTTGGTAGATACCGGAGTCGCCCGCGACATACTCTATTACCATACTTTGATTGGAATGAGAATGACGAAGCACATCTCACTCCATATGCGGGCATGCTCGAAGGCTTCACCAACCACGCCTGTAAGGGTAAAGGGGACGATTGTGTTTGACGTAGATATTGGGGAAAACCCATGCGAAGACGGCCAAGATAACTTTCATGGTGGTCGATCTTCCTTCCCAATACAATGCCATTCTCGGCGTAATCAGTGCCGAATTGGGAATAGTTGCGTCCGTCCCCACCAAAGGGTGAAATTTAACACCCCAGGCGGAGTTGCTACCATCAAGAACCAGCCGGGAGATTCCTCCGAGCCTTTGGAGGAAAAAAGGAAAGAACAGAAAGGCCGGACATCCCGCCCATGCAGATAGAGGGCGAGGACAAAATAATAGAGGGAAAAGGCGAGGACAAGTCAAAAAAGGGAAAACTCTTGCACTCCCGCCGCCGCCCGTACCGATTGGCATGCTTTCTTTCCATTCCACGAAGGTGGAGCTCAAGATGAGCGTAAAATCGAAGCGATTAGGCCGCCCGTTGAGGGAGGTTATATTGATCGAGGAGTAGAGGGGGAAATTGACCGTGATATCATATATTCAATGGCAACACTGACCCAAGCTCAGGTCAACCCCCCAACTATTGTCATTGACTCCCTGCACAATCGTGAAATCGGCGACCTTCAACCTAACGACGAGCTCGAGGAGGTGGTAATCAATCCCCGCTTCCCGAGCAAAGCAGTTAAGGTTGGGTGGAAATTCACAATGAGGAGAGAAGGATACTTATTGAGTTCCTTAGAGCAAATTGCGATGTGTTCGCTTGGAGGGTGGAAGATATGCAAGGCATCAGCGAGGACGTGATCCTCCATAAAATCAACGATGACCCATCCTTCAAAAACATTCACCAGAAATCCAGATATTTCTCCCTGAGAAAGAGATTGCCATCAAGGAAGAGGTGGAAAAATTGCTAAAAGCGGGGATAATAAGGGAGATCTCCTACCCCAAATGGCTGGCCAATGTGGTCATGGTTAAGAAATCCAATGGCAAATGGAGGATGTGCGTTGATTTCACCGATCTCAACAAGGCATGCCCCAAGGATTGTTTCCCTCTTCCTCGCATAGACGCAGTTGGTGGATTCTATAGCCGGACACGTAGTTCTAAGCTTCATTGATGCCTACTCGGCTACCATCGGATCCGAGATGGCTCCCGAAGATGTCCGCTCTGTAGCCTTCATTCTTTGCGGGCAAGACATACTGTTACACTATGATGCCCTTTGGGCTGAAAAATGCAGGAGCCACGTATCAGCGCATGGTCAATCTGGTCTTTAAAAACCAACTAGGCAGAAATCTGGAGGCCTACATTGACGACATGGTCATAAAAACTAAGGAAAACTCCCACGAGCTCGATGTGGAGGAAACCTTCAAAAACTTGCGCCACAACAAGATGAAGCTAAACCCCTTAAGTGCGCTTTCGGGGTCAAGGCGGGCAAGTTCCTCGGATTCATGGTCAACCAAAGAGGGATAGAGGCTAATCCAGAGAAAATCCAGGCCCTATTAGACATGAAACCTCCTGCCTGCGTGAAGGATGTACAAAAACTCAATGGTCGCATCACCGCACTTGGCCGCTTCATCTCGCGGTGCCAGAGAGATGCCTCCCCTTCTTCAAAACTCTCAAAGGGGGAAGAGAGCTGATGAATTCACATGGAGTATTGAGTGCCATCAGGCTTTTGAAGAAGTCAAAAACATACCTCGGGCGGCCACCTCTACTCAGGCCGGTGCCCTGAGAAGAGCTCTTTTTGTATTTAGCCGTTCATCGATCCGCGCAGAGCTGTTCTTGTAAGGGAGGAGAATAACTCCCAAAATCCCGCTTTATTATGTAAGTAAGGCACCTTGTCCGCCGTAGAAGGGCGTTATCTTAATATAGAAAAGTTAGCTTACGCCTTGCTTGTATCTGCTCGAAAATTAAGAGCCTACTTTTCTGCACATCCTATAACTGTACTAACTGAGGCCCCGCTTAGAAAGGTTTTACATAAACCAGAGTCCTCGGGGAGAATGCTAGCTTGGTCTATAGAGCTCACCGAGTTCCAGATCACCTACTCCCCGAGAAAGACAATCAAAGCGCAGGCCTTAGTTGATTTTGTAGTAGAATCATCATTCGAGATTAGCGGACGCGACCTCGGGAAGATAAAGCGAGCGGGAATCGAGAGGATGACCCGGAGGGCCCGAGCACAGAAATTGTTCAACCCAGGGAGCGTCCAGAAGAGGTATGGACTTTATATGTGGACGGCTCCGCGAGCAAGTTAATCAGTGGAGCGGGCATACTTCTGATCGCACCCTGCGGGGAGAAATTTATGAGGGCCTTAAGATTCAAGTTCGAGGCATCAAACAATCGAGCCGAATATGAAGCGATTATAGCGGGCATGGAATTGGCAAGAGACTTGGGAGTGCGAGAATATTGAGATCAATAGTGACTCTCATTTCATAGTTAATCAAATTAGGGGGAGTATGATACTATCAACCCAAGACTAACTTCGATCGCATGTGGCCTTGCAAAAACCCTCATCAAAAATTTCACTTACTATGAAATTTGAACCAAGTCATGAGAGAGGACAATGTGGAAGCCGACCTTCTCTCAAGAATAACCGAGCAAGAAATTGGTGAGTTGGAGACAAATTGCCGATTGAATTCACGGAGAGACCTGCTATAGATCGAATACGGATAAACAATATTGAGGATCAAGTAAGGGACTGGGTGGATGAAATGAAGGGTTACATCGAGAAGCAAACCCTCCCCGAGGACCCGGTAAAGGCTAGAGCCATCAGAACGGTGTCCGCAAAATACCTCGTCCTCGAAGGGGTGCTTTTTCGGCGATCATTCACCAAGCCTTTACTAAGATGTGTTAAAACTCACATGGTCACCAACTTACTCTATGAGGTTCATGAAGGAGTTTGTGGCGGACATCCAGTGCTCGCACCCTCTCGTACAAGATCAAATTCCAAGGATTCTTTTGGCCCGCAATGAGAAGGGATGCGCAGGAGTATGTTAGAAAATGTGATAAGTGCCGAGAGATTTGCGGACATTCCTAGACTACCATCAACGGAAGCGAGACTTTGGTGGTACCATCGTGGCCGTTTGATACATGGGGATAAATCTTATTGGACCATTTCCAACTGCTAGAGGAAGCATCAAGTATGCCGTGGTGGCCGTGGATTATTTTACCAAGTGGACGGAAGCAAAGGGCTTGGCCACTATCTCCGAGGATAACACTATCGGTTTGTCCACGACCACATCTATTGTCGATTTGGGGTTCCCAGAGCAATAATTTCGAGATAATGGCACCCAATTCTCCGCAAAATTCACTGCTTGAATGTGTGAGAATGAAGGTGCAACACCGTAAGTCCGCAGATTGCCTATCCTCGGTGGAAATGGTCAAGGCGAGGCCGCAAACAAGCTAGTCCTAAGCGCCTTAAAGAAAAATTTGGAAGGGACGAGGAGGACGTTGGTTGGACGAGCTTCGAGATCGCATTATGGGTTGTCCGCACCACAATAAGAAATTCAACGGGAGAAACTCCCTTCTCGCTCACGTATGGGTCAGAGGCAATGGCTCCAGTTGAGGTAGCCCTACCCTCGTACAGAGTCACATACTTCGATGAGTCTCAAAACGAGGCAAACGAAGGTGTGACTGGACGATCTCGAAGGAAAGAGAATGCGGGCACATGAAAAAATGGTGAACTACAAACAGAAGCGAAGAAGCACCATGATAAAAGAGTAAATAAGAGGAGTTTTTCGGTTGGAGGCCCGGGTACTCGAAGCGTAGAGGTCCAAGGGACCCAACCTGGTTTCAACAAGCTGTCCCCGAAATGGGAAGGTCCATATGAGGTCATAAAGATAGTCAAAGAGGGCACCTACATATTGCGACCAAAAGAGGGAGAAGAGCTTAAGCACGCTTGGAATAGCGACCACCTTAAGAGATACTTCTTTTAAAATCTTTGTAAATTTTTGGAAGGAGTATAGACTATATATATGTAAGGGAGAAGTTATCATCATATTTTGATGCAAAAATCAATTCCCACCAGCCTCAAAAGCTAAGGTGGATGCCCGCGTGCGGATGCCAGTGAGTTCAAGAGCCAACATATAACCTCCTACTTACTGATGCGCAAAGATCTAAGGATCCGCATGCCTATATATGTACAAAGATCCATTACGATCCGTACTATGATCGCGGGGAGGATACTCTCTCCTGCCCGCGTGACACCACCAAAAATAAGTGGATATAGATGAACGTAGGTACAAAGGCCATGATGCCCGTGCCTACGGACTCTAGTGGGGACAATGACACAAGTCCGGACCCACTAATTACGCGAAGGACCTCGTTAGGGCCGTTACTCGCATGCACAGTATGTGACAAAGGCCTACATATAAGCCCGTTCACCAGATCGCCACGAGACCCTCACGAAAAACCTTAGGGAGTTTTGAATAAAGGGGCAAATAAGTGAGAACCTCCAATAAGGGGATACGGATGCCGGGTTAAAGGGCCTCTATGCTAAAATATGCTCCTACCTTTACATTGCGCGGACAATAGCCTCACGGCCACCTTCGCATGCCCTATGAAAGTATGCTTGCCTTGGCTACTTTTGACTTACACCACGGCTCGCAAGGTGGGAATAAGTGTAAATGGATGAGAGTGATCAAACTAGTTTAACAAAGCCAAACAGAGACAAACGAGGTTAAGGCCTCAAAGTTTGCCACAAGGCTAAAACAAACGCGATCATAGAAGAATAAGGTCGACTCTCACAAAAACCTAAGGGTTTTGAATAAAGAGTTAGGAAAACTCAAAAAATGCGGGCGAAAGGGCCTACTAAGGCTGCTTTGCCCGCAGAAGGAGAGTATAAAGTTAATTGCAAGTCAAAAACGCTGGAAAAAGTAATAGGCAAGAATGCAAGTATTAAGGTGCTCGAAAATTGCCAAACTACTCAAAATAGCCTACGAGACAAGCAATTAAGATAAAAGTACAGGAGCCAAGTGGAGAAAAATGCTTCTATTGATGATAAGAAAGTATTTACAAAGTCCTAAAGCTATTACAAACAAGAAAAAACAAAAAATCCTATACTAAGGGAGCATTCTCCTTGGGCTCCTCGGTGGCCGCTCCATCGGTGCCCGCTTCTGGCTCCTCGGTGGCCGCACCCCCTGTGCCCGCTTCGGAGTCCGGAGTTGGGGAAGGCAGGCTGGTCCCCGGAGGCACCTCAGTGGTAGGAGCAGCTTGTTGTTCGGCGGAGGCTGAAGCGGGAGCTGGCCGCCGGGGGAATAGATCTCCAATGGCTGGCCCCTCTGGAAGAACCTGAGCCAGGGCATCCCCCAAAGATAAAGGGTTGTCCCCGAATCGCAGAGCATCCAGTTCGGCGATCAGTCCAAGGGCAGTCACTTCTGCCACAGGAGGCAGAGAGGCCGCGGCAGAGAGATCCAGACCCTTGACCTCGTCCTCGGACAGAGGAACTAGCGCATGCCCGGGCACGCACTCCGCGTCAGTAGCAACCAGTGAGCCGATCACGGCCAACTGCTGCACGGAGAACATACCCGTGGCCGCGAAGTTCCGGATCTGTGTCCGGACACCGGCCTCGTATTGGGCCAAGCACTCCGCATTAAACTCATCGGAGTTCTTATACTCCTCGATGGCCTCTTTGCGAGCTTCGGCCAGCATCCTCTCCTTCTCCAAGCTGAACTGGGTCAGAGGCAGCAGCTTCTCGGAGAGTTCATCAGCCTTGGCCTCCAGGATCTCCACTTGCTTTTGGGAGGCATCCAGCTTGACCATGAGCTCGGAGTTCCTTTGCTCCAGCTGAAGTTTGTGGCCCCTGAGCTCATCCCGCTGGCCCTTTGCCTTTGCAAGGCTCCCCTCTAGCTCGGTCACCCGCTCCTGGAAGCCCTTCAGATCGGACTCCTTGGTCGCGAACTCTTTTTCCTTGGCATCCAGGAGGGAGCTCAGAGTCCCCACCTTCTCCTGGGCCTGCTCCAGCTCGCGGAGTTTGCCCGCCATGTCCTTGGTGTTGCTGGCAAGCTCAGCGGACAGGCTATCACAGGTCTCCCGGAGCCGCATAGCCTTATTGCCCACCTGCGAGGAGGATAGTTAGAAGGAGAAAGCCTAAAAATGTCAAAAGGACAGACGGAAAGAATCAAACCTCAGTCAGGGCAATCCCAATGTCTCCCATCAGGGCTGATGGGTTCTCCTTCTCCGCCACGGAGTGATAGAAATCCGGGGCAAAAAGCCTGTTGATGAGCCCTATCCCAACAGCTGAGTTATGGGCAGAGCGGGCATACAGGTCCACCCCTTCAATGGCGGGCACACCTCCCACCTGTTTCCTCTTCTCCCAGGTCTCCTCGCGGGTGGCCAGGGAGGATATCGGATAGGCCACCGAGCATATGGTCCCCGCGGCGGAGGGAGCAGTGGTAGAGGTAGTGGCAGCAGCTGGAGGGCTACGGGTAGAGGTATCCCCCACTTTCTGGGTCTTGGAGGACCTCTCCCTGTGCGTCAGATCAGCCTCTCTCTCAGTCCTTTTCTTGGACTGCTCCTGGTTATGCCCGGAGGCAATAGTACGGCCGGGAGATGATGCCCGGAGAGCATTGGGTGGAGGAGGACCCCGGGGAGGTGGAGGCAGATTTCCAGTGGTCAGAATGGTTCTGGGAGCAGCTAGAGTCTCCCCGGTCCTCCTGCTCACTACAGGAACAGTCTTGTCTTTTGTGGGAACCCCTCCCATCTCATTCTGCCTCTTCTGGGCAGCTTCCTTGTTGGCCCTCTGGTTCTTGGCCTTCAGTTGAGCAGCACTTAGAGGAGGAGCCATCAGAAATTATACACTTCCGGATCTACTCTGGAGGGAAAGAAAAATGGTTAGCAAAGCAGTTCAAAAAATCAAAAGCAAAGTAAATTGGCAACAGTTTTATAGAGGAATCAGAGACCAATTATTTCGGGAGGATCGCACTCGGCGCCCAGCATACATGGCTTACAATGCGCCTCGGGCTGGTAATGTTCGTGCACCCGCCAATCAGGGTCGCGGGGCAAAGGCTCTATCACTACTCTGGGGGCATGTGGGGCGCCCTCCCTGCGAGGAGCCACCCCCGAGTAGATCAGTAGGGGCTCATCTTCCACTATGGCGCCCACATCGTAAACAGGCTCCTCCCACTGTCCAAATAGGCGGCCGGTGTCTCTAAGGCACGGCGCGAGCATCGGCGTAAGAGGGGTCTGGATAGCTACTCGCGGCCACCTTCATCGGGACTGGATTTGAGGGTTTTGAGAAGGGCCATCCAAACCTAGACTCAATGACCAAGATGTCCCTCTGGTTCCATTGGTCAAACTTGTTGGAGGGAGGAGAGAATGTCCTGGTGGAGTAGTTCCTAGCCTTCAAGCTCAGGATACTACGGCTAATCTGGTTCTGATAATAAGCATAGAGCCCAGCAAGGGTAGGTTCATGGCCCAGGAATCTGCACACAGCGATGAAGGAGACAATGGCTCGAATGGCATTGGGAGTCAGTGCGTAAGCGGGCGGGAATTGAACTCCAGAAAGAAATAAAAGAAAGGGTCCAGGGGCAGCCTCAATCCGTTCTCAAACTGGGCCCCATAAAAAACGCAGGCTCGGTTGTCCCCGCGGACATCTGCTACGGTCTCTGGCCGCAGCTTGTCCTTGTCCGCCAAATGAATATGTCCTAGGGTGCGGACACGGTAGGCGTTGCGGTCCACATTGTAAACCTCGTAAATGTCCTCCTCCCAGTCAATGGTGGCCACCTCCTTGGCCTTCTTACGGCCACGACCAGGATTCACATCCCTAGCTGGCCTCTTGCCTTTGTTCCGGGCAGGGGCCACAATCTCCTCCTCCTCCTCGGAGTCAGAGCTCTCGAAGGCATCCACAATATTGGTGGTCTCAGCGGCCTTCTTGGAGGTCCCCGCGGCCCTCTTATCCCCCTCATCGCGGTCATCCTCTTCGGTCTCCGAGCTCGAGGAGCCAAAGAGACCGGTGGGGTCACCACGGGCAGGGGCCACCTCCGATTCATCCTCCCCAGTTCCAGTCACCTCGAAATCAAGGGGGTCAAGCTCCTCGCTACTACTCAGTTCAATGGGTTCAGCACCAGAGGCCGCGGGCACCACATTGGGAAATACGGTCCTCGGGGCGGGACATCCAAGGGGTCATTCAAAGTGCATGCCGTGCCCGCGGCAGCATTGGTTTGATGGGGTCCATTAGCTCACACTTCTCCCAATCGGTTATCGTCGGGGACACGAATCGCTCTCCTCACTAGTTCAACGGCGTTCAGAGCCTGATCTCTCTCGCGGGGAAACCTGCACAAAACCCCCATTACAAAGTTTCTTAGCCTACGGTGATCCCCCAACACCAATACATCCCGGTTATATATATATTTTCTCTTGCCCTCCCACAACCGGGGTGGGACGAACGGCCCCCAATCTGCTTTCTTACAGAAATACAGAAAGCTGGGCAAGGATAGTCTAAGCCACCCCAAGCCTACCTTCCTAAAAATCCCCCCAGTCTTTTTACAAACGGCAAAGACATCGGGGGTGGCTCCATCTCCTAGTTCTACGGGACGGCGGGGTCCAAACTCACGGGTGGTCATCTTTCAAAACCCAGAAAAGAAAAAAAAAATAGAGGGAGATGAAGAAGAAAAACACCCAAATACTTACGAGAGAAGGATTGAGAAAAGGATTCGGAAAGCAGTAGCACAAGGATCGCAGCAAGAATTTTCTCTCTCAAAGGCTCTCTGAAGGTTTGGAAACGGTAAAAAGGGTTTGAGGTTTAAGGGTTTGGTATTTATAAGGCCTACCTATACGGGTTAACCCGTTAACCCGTATTAATTAGCCCACAAATCCTACCTCGGACCCTGAACCGTCTCCAACGTTTGAAAATTCAAAAATTAAATACCCTTTGCATTTATTGCCCCCCCTTAAATGGGCGACACGTACCCTGTACGTACCACTAACCCGTCTTTTCATCTGCGAGCTGACCCACCTGTTACCCGGGAGGCACGCCATGCAAGGGACCACGTGTCACTCACTGGTGCCTCCCGAACGTTCCCGGCCCGTGGGGCCAAGCAACACACAACAACGCTAACTTGGCGGGTGCTCGCTCGAGGAGCAATTGAGGCAGACCGAGCTTCTAGTAGCTCCTCACTCGAGACCATAAATAATCACACTTGGAGCTAGGGGCCATTGATGAGCCGGATCTCTTTGGGCCAGGGCCGCGCTCGGTCTAGTCCAAGGAACCGGTGACGTGGCATTTCCTAGACCATTGGAGGGAAGACCGCGGACAAATAGGCTCTTGTGGTCAAGGCCGTGTCCCTCCTCGCATCGTCCCCATCGAGGACCATTGGGACCCCTGCTCATTTGGATCCGTGCCCGCATGAGTCTTGCCCGCATCAACCGTGCTCGCGTCTTATATCTTTGACCGCGGGCACAACGTTGACCGCGGGCACATCTTGCTTCCCGGTTAATGTCAAGCCTTGCTGAGCAAGTTAGCTTACGCTCGACGGGCCACTTGCCGGCTCCCCCATCACGCATTCAATGCGGCTCGATCCGGCGCCTACTATTCCATTTAATGCAATAAGCGGCTACACGGCTCATGTCCCTTTCGGCCATGTCCACTGGACAGGCAATGTTCCCTCACGACGGGACCAATTAGCTGCGGACACGTGTAGCTGGTCAAATACCAAAGTGCCCCCTAGGGCTGATCTCATTGTTTACCTCAACAAGCACCATGGCATTGCCTATAAATAGAAGGCCTTTACCCCCTTGGGCAAGGTAAGTTCCATATACAATTGAGTAAGCTCTTTTACTCTCTAAACCTAAACACACACACTCCAAAGGTATTCAAAGCCTTATTACTCAGTATTCTTACTCTCACACCCGAGGGCCTGAGTTGGAGTAACATCCAACTTTGACCTTAACGGTGCTTGTTTGTGTTGTGATCTAGGTACATCAAACCAATAAATATATCCTAGCCAGATATCCTTGAACCGCTCCTGACCCCAAAAGCTGTGGCGTCATCGTATTGTTTTTCCGCGCCACCAAAATCCAATAGTTCATGCGTGGATCCCTGAACTTTAGCAGGTGCGCTTGCCAAGTTTCCATTTCAATCTGCGCATTTCTGCACACCAATATGGGCTTTTACAAACCAAACTACTTCATCTAGGAATGGATTTTGATTCGCTCCTCCTCTTCTCATGCAGATGGTGAATAATTAAACACGTACATGTTGTCAGGGGTGGATCTAGGGTTAAAATGGAGGAGTTCAAAAATTACATTACCCAAAAAAAATTTAAAAATAATTATTTTTTACATTACTACCTACATCGATTATTCCTTTTTTGTTATGGGGTGGGTGAAAATTTGGTAAGTGGGGTGCACTTAGTAGTTTTTTTTTTTTTTTTACATGTCAACATTAAAAAGGGGGTTTCATAGCCACCCATTTTATAAAGCCTGTTTCCGCCCCTGCCTGTTGTTTGTGGGCGAGGACCTAAATTAATTTGGTATACGTGAACTCATCTCGAATTAAATTAAGGAAATATAAGGAAAATGTGACACAATCTCAACGTTGTAGAGAAATAACTCCTCTCGATTTCAGGTCTTCTCTGCGTATATGATACGTGCACGTGACATTATTGTACTCATCCCTTAAATTCTTATAGCTTGAAATTATGGGGAGGAAAAAACAGACATTATTGTACTTATTCCTTAAATTCTTATAGCTTGAAATTATGAGGAGGAAAAAACTGACTCTGAGTAGATTTTCGTGTACGGAATTGTCAAATTTTCAATGCTTCATGATCTGTAGCTAAAATCAATTGTTTGAAAGTCAAATAAAGTAGACACGAATTGTATTCGATGTACGGAAATTGCATTCCTTTAAATACCCATTGCATTGTTGGTTGTTTAATTATAAATTTCTAATGGTCGGCTGCTTAAGCTGTACTAACTCCGTCTCATCCGAAAATGCATAAATTTTTATTTTAGGTATCCTATTTAAAAAGACACATCCCAAAATAGAAATCTTTTAACACTTCTTTTCATGAGACCTACTTATCATAGTGACAATAACTATCCACTATTATTTCCTACCCTACTTTTTTTCTCCTACCTCACTTTTTATATTTAAAACACTTACTCCACTTTTTTTCTTAATTCCCGTCCAATACCAACTTTCTGCATTTTCGGAGGGGGCGAAGAGAGTATTATTTTTACTTGTTGAATATAAATAAATATTATAGTACATCTTTGTGTTAAAATATCATGCATTCAAATTAATGACAAGTACTCATTGGCAATATGTAAAGCAACTAGTACATGCCCGTGTCCAAGGACACGTGGTTTTTTTTTTTTTTTAAATTAATTTTTTTTTTAATTTAAATTTTTTTTAAGGGCAAAATGGGAAAGAGACAAATGTTTGAGGGCAAAATGGGAAATTCGCCGCTTGGTACTGTTCATTGTACTGTAGATAGTGGATGTGTGATTTATACTATAGATACCTGGTGGCCTAGATGGGAAAACAACAGTTTTGGAGCAAATAGAGTTTGCTTGCCTTAATGTAAAAATGTCATTGATATTTAACATTTAAAATAGGCATAAAAAAGATAATGTCAATGATTTGAAATTCGTTACTTTGATTTTTCTCAGGAAGAAGAGAGTATTCTTACGGTGGAAATGTCCAAAATCAAAATGTACAGATGGATGGATAGTATATAATGGTCAAATATTGCCTTCAAAAAATATTTGTCAAATATTTTGCTAAAATACATTAAAACTAAAGGCTTTAAAGTCAAAAATGTGCAAAAACCCTTCACATGAATAAAGATTTTACAGCTATAAATATTCTTGCACCAATCGATTAATAGCACAACAAATAGAGTGCTAAGCCTAGTAAGAGATACAAAAAAAAAAAAGGATAACTCATCAGCCAGCATGAGTGCAAATTGTGAACAAGTTGAACAAGGTAGAAGCTGCAAAAAAACCCCTCTTTAATTAGTTCTTGAAGTGTTTCATTTTTTATTATACTTTTAACTTCATGATCTTCTACTGTTTATTTTGTAAATAGGTAAGACTGAATGGCCGGAGCTGATTCGAGTGAGCGGAGCGACAGCTGCAGCTACCGTTGAAAGGGAAAACCGTTTGGTTACCGCCGAGATCATATTGGAAGGGACCATAATTGCTACTATTTACATCTGCAATAGGGTTCTGGTTTGGGTTGATCGAAGTGGTATCACTACCAGGGTTCCCAGGATTGGTTGAACAAATTATTGGAGGACAAAAATTAATGTGATGATCAATTAAAGGTTGTGATATATGTATTGTACCTACTTTTTATTGTATTGTATTGTGATTTGTGAATGTGAGATAATGCCCATGAAAATAAAGTTGGATACATATTTAATATCCATGCATGTATTGTATTCAAATATTAAATAAGATGGCATAGTAATAATTTCATGAATTATTGTTGTTTGTTTTTCATTAATGGTTGGGCTAATTGTAGCTAGTTAAATAATATCTTGCCCAAAATTACAAAGCTGCAAAAAAAATTCCAAACTACTCAGTTTTTTTTTAATATGCTATTGCGAGTGACGAGTTCATAAATAATGCTAGTTTATTTTCTATAAATAATTTTAAAAATTTTGATGAAATATTTATTAAATCTGAATTAAGAAAATAATTTTTTCGGAAAATTCAATTCTGGAATTGCCATTTTCGGAATTCATTTTTACAAAACTGAATTAAGAAAATAATTTTTTCTGAAAATTCAATTCCGGAACCACATCTTCTTGAACCATTGCCGGCACTATTGCATCACATACGTCTGGTTCCTTCTCAGCTACAATCTGACCAGACCCAGCATTATTTTCTTCTGAGTCTTCTTCCAGTAATTTGAGATCTCTATCAGCAACTGGGGGGTTTTCCATTGAGAAGTTGCCAATATTGGTGCTTTCAGCTTCGGCACTATCCAACAATGGCAACGAGCTTTTCACTTCATAGTCTTCTAACTCCAATCCGACAACTTCAGCAAAAGCTGGGATGGCTTCCGTTAAGAATTCATCCTTGTTCATGCTTTCAGATCCGAAAACCAATGCACTATTTAGCAATGGCAACGAGCTTTTCCCTTTAAATTCTTCTTCATCCAGTAATTCAACAGCTTCAACAGAAACTGGAGAATTTTCCTTTGACAACTTTTCCTCATTCATGTTTTCAGATTCAGAAAGCAATGGACTATCCAGCAATGGCAACAAGCTTTTCACTTCATAGTCTTAGTCTTCTTCTACCAGTAACTCAACACCTTCAGAGGAGTTTTCATCCTCGTTTGTGCTTACTGGTTCAGAATGCAATGAGGTATCCACCAATGGCAACTAGCATTTCCGGAATTCAATTTTAAATGAACCCGGAATTAGCATTTCCGGAATTCATTTTAAGAAATCCCAGTTTTTTTTTCAGTTTTGTAGGAAAAAAAAAAAAGGAATTCCGGAAATGGCAATTCTGGAATTGAATTTTCCGAAAAATTTATTTTCTTAAGTCAGTTTTGTAAAAAAAGAATTCCGGAAATTGCAATGCCGAATTACTTTATTCCGGAATTACAAATTCCGGACTCCAACAAGAAAGTGTTACTTTGGTACATAATATTTTTATATTTTTAGGATGTTATTTTAGCATATACTCCCTCCGTCCCGGCCGAAAAGCCACAAAACTAGCCATGCACGCAAAATAAGAAATGTGATGTAGGAAAGAGAAAAAGTTTAAATGTTGTGAGTATGAAAAATTAAATAGGAGAGAGAATGAGTGGGAGCTAGGTGATGTAAGAAAGAGAATGTTGTGAGTGTAAAAGTAAAGTATGAGAGAGAATGAGTGGGTGAAATAGTAATAAAAACTTTCCTTTTTGGGAAAGTGCCTTTTTAAATGGGACGCCCAAAATAGAAATTTGTGGCTTTTCGGCAGGGACGGAGGAAGTAAATTTTTAAAAACCTATATTTAGAAAAAAAAATCTTAATTTAGCTATTAGGGGATGGCTAGTATATACTCCCTCCGTCCCAGAACAATGTTCACATACATACACCTGCTTTGCATAATGTTTTGGAGGGAGATTATATTTGTGTGTTGTGAGTGTGAAAATAAAATAGGAGAGAGAATGAGTGGAGAGAATAGTAAATTATAATGGTGTTGTGAGTATTAAAATAATATAGGAGAGAGAATGAGTGGAGGGAATAGTAAAGATTCCTTTCCATTTTAGGTAAGTTTTAAATGTGTGAAGTAAGTTTTGGGACGCCCAAAAGGGAAAGTGTGAAGATTGTTCCGGGACGGAGGGAGTACACTAGTTAGCCCTAAACCTAGTGTTTTAGAAAAGGTTGCTAGATGCGGCCCAAAGCCCAAAATGTCGGGGCTATACGCCCTCTCTAGGATACCGGATAGCTTCAAATTCCCCACCCTTGGGAACCCTATTAACATGTCAAAATCTACTACTCCCATAGTCCCATATGACTTATATGACCGTTTTCGTTTGGGTTGGATTTGGCCCAGAACTCGATACATATGATGCACCTTTAGCAATGCAAATCTTAAAATATACTCCATAAATATGAATATCTATTTTACAAAAAAAAAAAAAAAAGGAAAAAAAATCTCATAAAGAATATGAATAAAAAAATCTCATAAAGAATATGAATAGTTTATTGAAAATATCATATTCTCCCTTTTCATACCCACCTTCTAATTCACATTTATACTCATGACACAATATATATGATAAGATAAAGGTTTTTTTTTTTTTTTTATGCATAATGCTACAAATATGATTAAATTTCAATTTTCGCAAGTATATCTCAAATTTAAGTGCAAATTAGATATTAATTTGAGGACGGACGAAGTACATAATTCAAATGTCACTTTGTGGGCAGTTTTATTTAGAACCAAAATATGTTTATCCCCTCATAGTATACACCATAGTATACACCAAATCCCAATTGGAACATAACTCGCTATTACAATTAACAAAATATATAATGAATGCTCTAGTCTTAATAGCGAATTTATACAACCCAACATATATCGACATAATCAATGGCAAACCTCTCATGAATCACTCCGTTCGGGTATCTAAGGCTTTTGATTATTGGGACAAGACGGGCTACTTCTCCATCTCTATCCAGCATCATCTCGACCTGGATGAAGAAGTCCTTGTCCGACCCAATGTGACCCAGCTTATGGTGCTCCTTCGAGCCACCAGTATTAACCTACGAGTGAGCTCATTGATCCACTCTTAGACCGTGTAATCTTCCTACTACATGTGCGCCGTATATGCCTTGAGCAAAGGGAACTCCCATCCATTTCTACTCTCGACAAGTATCATGTGATTGTTCCACCCAGAAACCTTATCGGGAAAATTGATAAATAGTTTAGGGGCCTTGGCATTTGCGGGGGTACTAAACCCAAAAGTATTCTCGTTCATAACTACCTTAAAAAAAACTCCTTGAAATGTGCATACACGGCTCGTATCCCACGAACCTGCTCACCATGAAAAAGCATACCAGTACCCTAATTGTCTTGACGTCCAATTGCATGGGGACAGCGGCCAAACACTTTTGAAATTCGCAAATGAAGGGGTCAAGGGGTAGGCGTAGGCCGGCCTCAAATTGACCGTAAAAGAAGGCTACCTTGGTTGTACTCAAGCCCCAATGGATTCAAGATTGAGCCTTCCTTTACCTCTCAGTGAAGTGGGTTAGATGAAAATCATCACGGGGTACCTCAAAGAAATTATGGAAGATCTTAATGCGAGACTCAGTATTGTTCCTCCTTATGGCCGGCTTTGGGGGCCACATAACCCCTTTCGTTGCGGCCTGGCACCACAGTCGAGCAAAATTTGTCTACGATATTCCCGGAGGAGCTCGACGCTGCGGAGCTTGAAGGTTGTTGAACCGCCATATCTATAGAATACATAGAAACAGGGGAATCAGACCTAGTTGAAGTATGTTCCGAGCTATCTAAGGGCGACCTAGATTCCCATGGGAATGCTAACCTCTCACGAGGGAAAGGTGCTTTGTTGGACTTAATGTAGAAGATAATAAGGTGATCTTTTAACTTATTGAAGAGACGGAAGCGAATAATCCGTGGATCATCCGCCTCCAAGTCCCCCATGCTTTCACCTGCGGGAAAACCTATCTCACCATAAAACAATCTCCACCCATATAAAATGGTGATACACTCCTCTCTGGTCAGTTCACTCCATGGGCCATCTAATCGTTTGTAAATACTAAGGTTAACACAATTATACCCATACCTAGCCCCTTTCTCGGAGCCGAAGGTCCTAGCCATGGCGAAATAAAAAGGGGAAGTTTGAAATTAAACCTAGAACAAAGTAATTGAAGGGTACCTTGTTGATTTAGAGAAGGGTAGAGCTCAATGGTCAAACGAGAAAGCTAGATGACGCCGAAAAATCTCTTTTTGCTGTTTGCTCTTGCTGGGTTTATGAACGCTTGAAGTTTGTAAAGTTTGAAAGGGTTGGGAATCCTTCCTTATATACCACTCCTTTTCCTTGCCTGAATTGGAAAGGGTTGGAGACACAACTGTTCGAATGTTAGAGTAAAAGCTCAACGCCAGTTCCCAATGAAGTTGTCCAATCGCCAGAACTGTCCCATTAAGGCGGAATTACGGAGAATTAAGGAGCGTATCCAACCGCCAAAAGTCAATAGACGAGAGCGACCTAAATCTATTAAGTCGACCCTCCACCGACGCACTACGTAAGTCATCACAAATTTTTACATTAACTTCCTGCTCTGCTCGACAAAGTCAACCCAGGAAGTTGGGGGTCACTGAACGAAATAAAAGTGATGGGCCAGGTCCAATGTATAAAGCACAACATCTTGATCATTACAAAGATACAACAAATGAATGGGCTTACCCAACTGCCGCAATCCTACCGGCCCACATGCATAGATCAGTCGATCAAGCTCATTATCCGATCACCCTTGTTTTCGACCTAGCTTCGTCTGACATACAATCTTCTACTTATACAATCTCTGCCTGGCCAAGGCACAAACTCAGGTCGCAATTAATCATTCAAGCGACCTCGACCTACCACGTCCGTCTACCCACGTAGTTATTTGTAATCGCCTCCTACATTTTCGAAGACAGTTACGCCAATAATATTTCCGTGATCTTAGGGATTCATAATTATCCCATGACACCACTATATATACCAGACAACTTCTAACGTAAAAAGGTAATGTCATCTTCACTATTTGATATTTAAATCGTTCCATACAGTTTTATATAAACTTAACACTATATCTAATTATCACGCTGTACGGTTTTAGCCGAATACAATCACGGTTATAAGTTGTTTGTTCGTGATTTCACGTAATAGTAGCTGGATTACAACATATTGCTGGACTAATATTGATCCGCACCATTTCCTTCATCATCAACCTCTTTTTTACTTTATTTTTCTTAATTATCATACTTAAAAAGTTAATACAATATAAGATAAGACGGAGGACATATATCTTGTTGTGAAATTGGTGCTCCCCCGTTGCAATCAACACAAAGAAATCAACACACCCACACGTACAAGAAAAAAACAATCACACACAAGAACACAAGATTTGTTTACCCGGTTCATTCACCAACTCGTGAACTACGTCCGGGGGCAATTGTCAAGCCAATATGTATTAGTCTCCTCTCTAATATGTTGTTACAATGTGTTCTAGGTCGAAACTATGTTTATATAGTAGTACAAGGAATCCTAAATCTATTTTAAGAAGAGTTCTAATCAAATAAGGAAACAAATCAAAGCCCAGAACTCGGCCAGCCTTGAGGCGCCCGCCTCAAGCCCACCATGCGCCCGCCTGGAGATGAAGTAACCTTGGCCACCACCTCGGCCCTCGAGGCGCCCGCATCGGTCATATGAGGCGCCCGCCTCGCGCTCCTCCCAGCCACGCTCAGTCTCCTTCTCCGTTTTGAATCCTCCTTGACTTCACCAAAACTCCTCCGACTTACTCCTCCTCTTCCTTGTAGGTTTAGGATCCAATCCCAACAATCTCCCACCGGAGACTAAACTAACAAACATAGAATCACCCATCAACTCCCACCACGGAGTAATGACCTTCGAACACATTTCCCCCATCCATATTGGCTTGACACTACCTCTCCTCTCCTCAAGTACTAAGGCGAGTTGAAACCAAGCGACGTTTCAACCACTCCGTGTTAGATCGTTCTTGCCTCCCCAAATCAGCTTCTACCTTGATTTCTCCCCGCAAGTCTAACTTCGCCTTCTCCCTCCAGACCCACCTTTCTCGCAATGCCTCCCCTTGAAACTTGGACACACCTTGTTTCTTGCATCGACTGTTCTTGGTCTGAAACCGCTCTCTGTTAGGGCCCTTGGACTTCCACACCACGTTGATCAACTTTGTGTCCTCCCCAACATACCGTTTCTTGATGTCTCCCCTTTTTACACCAACAGGCCGGTTCTTAAGCCTCTTGCTCCCACCGGAACGAACATCGACATTGTAGGTAGAATACAACATCTTCCCCTTAACCCCATGAGCCAACACCTTAGCCCCTTTTGTGACTTCCCAAGACCCACCAATGAAAGAAACACCATACCCTTCACTGTCAAGTTGTCCCACAGAAATCACTCTCCTCCTCAAATTCGGAACATGTATCACGTCGTGTAGTTGTAAAACAGCCCCATTAGGTTTCTTCATCATCACATCCCCCTTACCTTTGATCTTCAATGGTTGACCATCACCAAGATAGAGAACCCCAAAATCTCCGGTTTTGTAACGCTTCATTGATTCTGCATCCCCACTAGCATGACAAGAAGCTCCAGAATCCAACACCCAATCTTCACCCGACTGCTCCTCCCCTAGGATTAATACATCACCACCATCATCCACCACGTTAGCACCACCACATTTTCCCGGACAGTCATAACTGATATGCCCCAATTCACCACAATTGTAGCACTTGACATTTTTCCCCTTTTTAGGTCTTCCCCTATTTCTCTCCACCCTAAGTGCAGCCCCATCTACGGACGATTCTCCCCTTTTCTCTTTCCTTCGCAACTCCTCTTGAAGGATGAGATCTCTAACCTCCGTATACACCAATGCTGTTTTCGACGTACTAATCGTTGTGACAGTAACCTCCCAACTATCAGGCAATGATTTTAGTAGAAAACAAGCTAGCACTTCATCGGAGAAAGTAATATCAACACTTTTCAATTGGTCCACCATACCTTTGAAATTGCCGATATGACTTGCCGCTGTCTGCCCCTCTGACATCTTCGCATTCGCAAACCTCTTTATCAAATGCACCTTATTGATATTTGACGGCTTCTCTTACATGTCCGAAAGCGTTTGTAGCAACTCCACCGTTGTCTTGGCCTCCATAGCGTTCCGTGCAACGTCGTCGATTAGGGCACTCCTTACTGCTCCTAACGCCTTCCGATCCAACGTCTCCCAATCCCCTTGTGACATGTCTTCGGGCTTCGCCTTCAAGGGTCCATGAAGATCCTTACAATAAAGGTAGTCTTCAATCCTTGTCTTCCAAAACGTGAAATTCACACCGTTGAATTTCTCGATTGAGTTCTTCATCTTGACTGCTTCACCAAAATCCCCAAGAACGCGATTCAAAGAATCAACTAATGAAACTTTGAATCCTCCGAACCAAAGCTCTGATACCAGTTGTTGTGAAATTGGTGCTCCCCCGTTGCAATCAACACAAAGAAATCAACACACCCACACGTACAAGAAAGAAACAATCACACACAAGAACACAAGAGTTGTTTACCCGGTTCATTCACCAACTCGTGAACTACGTCCGGGGGCAATTGTCAAGCCAATATGTATTAGTCTCCTCTCTAATATGTTGTTACAATGTGTTCTAGGTCGAAACTATATTTATATAGTAGTACAAGGAAGCCTAAATCTATTTTAAGAAGAGTTCTAATCAAATAAGGAAACAAATCAAAGCCCAGAACTCGGCCAGCCTTGAGGCGCCCGCCTCAAGCCCACCATGCGCCCGCCTGGAGATAAAGTAACCTTGGCCACCACCTCGGCCCTCGAGGCGCCCGCATCGGACATATGAGGCGCCCGCCTCGCGCTCCTCCCAGCCACGCTCAGTCTCCTTCTCCGTTTTGAATCCTTCTTGACTTCATCAAAACTCCTCCGACTTACTCCTCCTCTTCCTTGTAGGTTTAGGATCCAATCCCAACATATCTTTTGTCTAATCAATATTAATTTGTATTGTCAATTTTCATCAAGCACTAAGCAATACGTCATAAAGGTAGTAAATGCATGTCATAATCAAAATTATTGAATTTTCTGGAGCAATACGTCAGTAAATGCATGTCATAATCAAGAATATTGAATTTTCTGGACGTGAATCAAAATTCAATAATTTTTTTTTAAACCGCTACTCTAAGCGATGACGATACGGAGTATTTGAGTCAATTGGACATAATTTTATTAGAAAGTTATGACTCATGCACATGGTTATACATTTAGGATAATACAAAATAAAATGCCTTTGGAAACAATTCACCTTGACGCCGACTCTCCATGGTATTATTATATCCATCTCCATATAATAAATATTACATTATTCTTTTTGATCCGTCTCAATAATAGAGTCAAAATTGTTTTTAAAGGAAAGCAAGATCATCATAGAAATTGCACTAACTAAAAGGGATAAAAAAAAAACAGTGAATTATTTTTGTTGACATAAATAAGGAGATTTTGCACAAAAACCCTTTAAATTATTTTTTTTATGTGAAAATTGCACTATTAATCTTGTTTTAGAAAAATAATCAAATGGGGAGATTACCCCCTTTGGGTAGCCACTTATCTGTTCCAAAATATATAGTATGGTGTTTCAAAATAAAATAAGAGTAGATGAAACGGCCATTTTAGTGTTTTTTACAATTTTTTGCTCTCCCAATGAAGATTAATTCATTTTACAAAAGATAGAATGGTCATTCAAGAATATATTTTTTGGAATAAGCTTTTCATAATTGAACAAAAATATTCATGATGAAAGTACGCACTAGTATTGGTCTCCTCAACCAGTAAGAAATGAATTATTTTGTATCAAACAAGCCTTCAGTTTTTATACTTTCTAAATGATTTTTTATTTATTTAAAGGACGAACCAAAAATATGTATTTTCTAAAAAATTTAATGACAATGATCTATAAATATTTTTGTCGTACGCTTCTTAAATCTTTAGTTTTATATGATGAATGTTAAGAAGAAAAAAATGGTCCAAAAATATTTGGAGGACAACATTGTTATAATAAAACAATTTATTTCAAAAACAAATATTTACTTAGGAACGGAGAGGTATTAAAAAATTCTCATCAAACTCCTTTGTCTACGGGAACTCATGGGGGTGAATCAGATCGTGAAATTTATTTTATTTTACTTTTTTGAAATGGGACGGTGACATTTCTCATAACTTGTATTAATATGGTTAACGGTGTTAGAGATAAAGATGTAGATTTGTCAAATATTTAGTTATATAAGTTGGTATTGAGCCAATTTAATAAAGTTACTTTATTTATCAGTATTTTCAATTAAAATTATATTTACTATTACGTAAAATCTAGGGAGAAATGCGTTTCTCCATAAGTTATGGAGAAACGGGTTATGGGAATCCAGAACCTTTTGAAAGGATATCCAGAAACTTTTTGTATTGGCCATGACCTTGTCCCATGGTTACTTCTGGATATCAGTCTCAAAGGTTCTGGATATCCAGAACCCTTTGAAAGGATATCCAGAAGCTTATGAAAGTGATATCCAGAAACCTTCAAAATGATATCCAGAAACTTTCAAAATGTTTCTGGATATTCATTTGATGGTTTCTGGATATACATTTGAAGGTTTCTGGATATCCAGAAACCTTCAATAAGCAATTTCTGGTCTTGACCTTGGATTTGGCTTCAAATCTATTTTTTCTGGATATCCGCCCAAAGGCTTCTGGATATCCGTTCCAAAGCTTCTGGATATCCAGAACCCTTTGAGACTGATATCCAGAAATTTTCTTCTGGTTATCAAACGTATAGCTTCTGGCTATTAAAAACGCGTTTCTCCATAGTTATGGAGAAACGCGTTTCTCAGCAGACCTACTCTTACTATTAAAATAAATAGAGATTTGCTAGAATTCAATAAAAATTAGTACTCATGTTTTAAGTATAAATATTAGTGTCTAGCTTATATAAAATTTGAGACAATATTACATAATATAATTTGCTATTCACAACCTTATGAGTGTTTCACTTCTTAAAATTCCTCTACAACCTCTCCATAACCTTTTCGCATATCTTTTGATATATCTTGTATATGATATCAGAGTTATACGATCCATAGCCTTCTTCCTGCTGGTATTATTCATGGCGTCAAACGATGCCATCTCAATTCCTAATTTGGCCGAGCCCAATATTACCATCCCTACTCCCACTCCTTCTAACAACTCTCGGCCATCACCCCGTCCTAAACCGAATCCGTCCCCTACTCTCTATGCTGCCACCACCTATTCTTCCGCTGCCACATCCACATCATGGTTACTTGATAGTGGTGCCACCCATTATGCCACTAATGACCTAAATAATTTGTCCCTCGACTGTCCCTATGATGGCACTTAAGAGTTATTTATTGGTGATGGGTCCGGTCTCAACATATCTAACATTGTTTCACTACAAGAAAACTGACTTTTCGCGATTGCTTTTGGCGATGGCTAAAAAAGCAGTCACGTTTGATTATCTAAGGAGACGGCTTTTGTGTCTGCATTTAGTGCAGTCACATTAGATTAGCGTGATGACTAAGCAGTCACGAATGCCATCACATATATGCTTTTCCTTTGGCGCCAACAACGTAGTCCGAATGCGGGAATGTGAAATTTTAACACCATTGTATTATTATAAAAGGTGATGGCTTTAGCAGTCACATTTTATAAAAATATTAAATTAAACAATTTAAAAATTGGATTTTTAATAATTTGCAAAGACGACTGATTTTGCAATCACGTTATATAAAAAATAAATTAAAAAATTCAATTACACAATTAAATTTAAAAACTTTTTTTTATGCATAACATTCACGATTCCGCGACTGATTTAGAAAAACTCTTGTTTTCTTTTCCTCTCTCAAACTCGTTTCCTCTTCCCTCTCAGCGGCAGCGGCGATTCCTCCAGCGGCGATTCTTCCTCCGGCGTTCTTCCTCCGGCAATAGGTGACTCTCTCTCTCTCTCTCTCTCTCTCTCTCTCTCTCTCTCTCTCTCTCTCTCTCTCGCAGGGGAGGATCCAGGCAGAGGTGGGTAGGGCTCAAGCCCACCCCAGATTTTTAGAATTTTTTTTAATTATACCCACACCTACACGCAAACGCAAACCCCAATCCCATCATCTTGACTTTAGTCTTCAATCTTCATAATGTTGCCAAAGAGAAGGGGTTACCAGAGAAGATGGGTGGGTGACCAAAGGTTTTTCATCTCCCTCCGACTAATTTGAATTCGATGAAGAATGATAGCGTCTGTTAATTTAGTTTCTGATTTCTTTTCATGGAAAAATCTCATTTTGATTTTGATTTGGATTTGGGGCTAAAATTTGGAAACCCACAATTGTGTTTCATTTTTTATTTCAATTTTGGTGGTGTGGTTGGTGGTTGGCGGTGGCAATGTTGTTGTTCTAGTGGTGGAAATGAGGTGGTGATGGTGGTGAAGACATTTAAGCCCTCCGCCTGGATGAAGACTACTAAACTGGCGTAATGCCATTTGCATACTTCATGTAATTATAGGTTTGTAATTATGTTTTCCTATAGAGAAACATCGTAGTAGAATTTTTTTATACCAAGTGTGTGGGACAAATTTAAGAGTTAGTTAGATTTTTTTTTCCTGTCATTGTTATCTCTTGATCACATGTTCACTCTCAAACTGTAAATTGTTCTGAGTTTGTTTACTATGGTGTTGTCTAAAGACATATTCAGTGAGCCAAGTTAAGCCCTGTTGTTTCTTCTCCTATTTGTCATCTTAACTTGGCCTGACTTTCAAAAATCCATGTTGGTATGGAAAGAAAAAAGAGTCTTAGTCTTAAGACGAGGCCACGGCCAAAGCATGAACTGAAACTTCAGGATGGTCTTGGCCGTGGGAAGGAGAGTGGTGAGGTGGGCCCCTTCATTTTGACTGTCTTTTTCTTTTTTCAACCTTATTATCACTCTACTTTGTAAACTTGTTTTTTATTTCAATTTTGGTGGTGTGGTTAGGTCAGTTATTTTGTTCATGTCATGAGCTTCTTTCCTTTGTTCATTTTCGTGGCATTGGTTTGCTACATTCACTTAGTTTCCAGCTCTACAATTATTCTTTTACAAGTCTTAAGTAAATTCTTTTGATTTTTCCAAGGTTACATTTCCTTATGTTATTCGGTTCATGTAAAACCCAAGTACCCTTGATTCATTTCTGCGTATACTGTCTTCCGCTTTGTACATACTGGTGGAAATAAACTGTTCTTACTTTTTTTCCTTCCCATCCTTGTTTCAATCTTCCACTTCGTTCCTTGAGTTTCATTTATATTTTTATTTTTTCTGGTTTTATGGGATTGTCTGATAAATAGATAGTAAACTACTTTAGTTCTTAGTGAGTTCAAGTTACAGACAAATTGAGTCTATCTAATTCGCTTCTCACCTGCTATTAATCATGTTTTGTGAGTTAAGCATGATACATTTGGATATGGTTTTGGAGGTTAAAAGGCTTTGCAATCATTTTCCTGAACCTACACTGTCTTTGTCTTAGTATGTTTAGTTCCCTGCGGACACATGTGGAATGGAACCCATCTGGACTCTTTTACTTTACCTGTGTGATCTAATGTTCGTTATAATCTCTAAGCATCAAGGAACAGTGGCAAGCCATTTGGATGGAGAGTAATGTATACAATGTAACTTTGTTGCCTAGTGTTATATTTAATCAAAGGCTTAACATTGATGTGCCAGGTCAGGAATATTGTATATGGATGTCTATTGTTTATTGTACTCCCTCTATCCCAGAAAGTTGGTCCCTCTTTACATTTTTGTTTGTCACAGAGGTTAAAGGCATTGAAATCCTCACATTGCCTTGGTAAAGTAAGGAAGCAACCCCCACCGCCAAGGAAAGTAGACTCAAGTCACGCCAAGCGCTATATTTACCTTCTTTTAGGGTAATTTCAGAAAAGAAAAAATGTCTAAACACTTTTAATGGTCAAATGGGAACACCATTCTGAGACATAGGAAGTATTTGGTAATGTGCTTTCTCATAATTCTCTCTCTCTCTCTCTTACATTTTCTTTACTTTTAAGTATGATGCGCGCTTTTTATTGAATTCACGCGACTTGAGTTGTCATTGTTGGTACTTGTCTTTGTTGCTTTTAGTTTTTATGTAAGAATTGAAATCCTAGATTGACTGATTATGATTGAATCTAACAGCAACCATTTTAGAGGGTTGACATACCCTGTTATTGCAGTATGTGTGGGATGTTTATGTGACAACTATTCTGCTTCTTTGCCCATACCGCAGCAGTGTAATAAGAGAATTTGAATTGAAGAATTTGTTTCCCACCAGTTCCCCCTCTCCTCCCCACTCCCTATCTTTCTTAAACTCCGCTTTACATTTATTATGGTCTGCAACTCCTTATCAGAGTGCTCAGGGAAGTCAGGGCGAGAGTGATCCAAATAATACAACTGTGGGTACTTTCTTCTTTATGTTGTAAATGAATTTTCCATCTATGAAAGTGACCGTGGACATGCATGGCTGCACATATTCGTTGGTGGTCTTGACCCTAACGTTTCAGATGATGCTTTGAGACAAACATTTGGTCAATTTGGTGAACTGGTTCATGTAAAAATTCCGGTGGGTAAACGCTGTGGCTTTATTCAATTCGCTAACAGGTGAAGCCCATACTATTCTACCCAATTTCCTCCCTGATTTTATCATCAAGACTTCTTATTCATTGTTTCTTTCTGTGTTCTTTTCTAGGGCAAATGTTGAGCAGACTTTATCTCTTCTAAATGGTACTCAATTGGGAGGACAAAGTATACGCCTTTCCTGGGGACGTAGCCCTTCAAGCAAACAGGTAATTATCATTATTCACCATGCTGATATGCCTTGGTTTTTGTGCATGTTTTGGAAAATATATGATTGAATCTCTTTCTCAGGCTCAACCCGATTTATGGGCCTGGAACTGCTCCTTCGACTGATGCACTACATCGTTCCAGCCATCAGCTGTGATCTAGGTCACGAGGCCTTTTTCGGGTCATGACTGGTTGAGATTAAATAGGGCCTAAAAACTACATGTCACTAGAAATTTTAATCTCAATCAATCATTGCCCAAAAAGGACCCCATGCCTACATCATCGGTTGCATAAGTGATGTAGCAAATTTCTCGCAGGAGCAGTTCCAAATCCCTAAGATTTGTATGTAAAGTTGTGATGCTTGTGCAAAGACTAATTTCTCTCTGCTTATTTGGCATTGTTTACTTGTAGGGAATTCTTCAACCAGACATGTGGGGAGTAACGCCTTCTGGTATGTGAGATTGGAGTGCTCTTCGGGGAATGGTAGCTCAAAATGGAGTAAGAAATTCACTTCTCGTAGCACTCATGCCTACTGCTTCAACAAGCCAGATTCTTGGGAATAACGAGTGCTTTGAGCCATATACCTCCAATATACAGTCGTAGAGTCTTAAGGTTTGCTTGCAACTAAAAGACTTCTGTTTTTTTTTTAAGAATCACCTGGTGTTGCTGTTGAAGGTTCTAACTATTTATTTGATTTTCAGTGGGGAATTTGTGGTGGTCAACAAACATCTTCTACATGACCTAACTGAGATGGGCCTTTGGTCTCCCATTCTTAAGAACCAGATAGTCTATGAGAGTGGTTCTGTTCAGAAAATTTCCGAGATTCCTGAGACCTCAGAGCTATTTATAAGTACGGTGATGAGATTTTATAGAAATTCCTAGATTTCTTTGGTTATATTATCTATTTCCAATTTCCAATCCCATAACGGATTTATACAATCAGGACTGTTTGGGAGATCAAGCAAAGAACATTGGTGGATATGGTACATTGATCGAGGATGCTACATTGACCAGAGCCAAAGTCTTAATATCCACATGGAACAGCCCAATTTTGGAAAACTTACTTCTCTGCACTTCCATGCATGGTCCAAGGTATACCCTTTTTTGTCTTGAACATATTAGTTGAAATTTGAGATTTCAATCAGAAAATCTGAATTTTTGTGAAGTTATAATGTTTCTCATTGTACATTGCTTTGTTTCTGGACACAAGGGTTTGAAGACGGGGATGTATTATCTCCGATCACGTGCTGCAGTGGATGCAATCAAGTTCACTGTTGATACTTCCATTCTTAAGGTAACACTGGACTGCTCCCATTTACTCTAATCTCACTGTTCTAGCTTATTACTCTTCTCCTTCCCAAAATAAGTGTCATATTTTGACTTTCTTTGTCAACTTAATTGAACCTTGACCAAGCTTCTATGAAATAATTGATATTGGTTGTATTCTTAATGGTGCACTTAATATAAATGTTTAGAATTTTATACAATTCTTGGTTGGAAGTTCAACCAAGTTGATCAAGAAAGTCAAACTGTGACATTATTTTGGGATGGAGATTGTAGTTATTATTGCAAGAGATTCCTTTTCCTCTTTCTATGGTACTCCCTCTGTCCCAAAAATGAATGTACAAAAACTTTTCATATTGGCTCTGATTAAGAGCAAATATGAAAATTTTTGGACATTCATTTTTGGGACGGAGGGAGTATAATATTAAACCTACTATTAATCCAATGCAGCAGGAAAAAACCAAAGTAGAAGAAGATGATAGCACCAAAATGTCACAAATGGTTTGCTCCTTAACAAACAGGGGGATTGTTTGTCATATGGAGGTTAGAAAACAGAGGGGGAAATGATCGCCTCGTTCAGAACTGAGAAAGCTTATGCAAATGATGCTGTCATAAAAATTGATGTTTTCACTGGCTCGTTGGTTCTAAGTATATGATTATAAGTGTGATCTTGATGTTCAAATGGCTTCTAAATCCTTGTATAGCGTAATGTAAGATACTGGTTATTATAAATGTTGTTTATACCCTTATACTATTGATTTTTTAACATAATATGGTAGAATGGTTCTTGAACAAGTTTAGTAAGACATGAATAGTTTGTTAAATGTGATGATGGATGTTATTTTGAGACAATATATTTAGTTTTAAATGATTTAAAGTTTGTTTTCAATTAAGTTTTGGAAAAGTTTGTGGATTTATCAATATTAATTCATAATATTATGTAGCAATAATGCTATAAATAATTATATTATTGTTATGAAACATTAAGAACTAATGTGATGGCAGAACAATCACATGTTTGGCCATTTTCATCCGGGATAAGGTGATTGCATTTTCAGTCACCTTCTCTAAGCAAAGGTGATTGCATTTTCAGTCGCCTTTTCTAAGCAAAGGTGATTGCATTTCCAGTCGCCTTCTCAAAGCAAATGTGATTGCATTTTCAGTAGCCTCACACAAGCTAACGAGATTGCATACCCAGTCGTCTTATACTAGCTAACGTGATTGCATTTGTGATTTAATTAATTAAATAAATAAAATTAAAAAAACCCTTTACATGACGACGGCAAAAAGCAGTCACGGAAAATAAGTCTCTAAGGCGACTGCTTATCCCGTCGCTTTAGGCTATTGCGACAAGGGATTACGTGACTGCCATGGCGATTGATTTCCCACTCACGTTACCTTTCCTGACTGCTTTGTGCATATGTGACGACTTTTAGCGGACACAAAAAGCCTTTTTTCTTGTAGTGGTTTCACTTCTTTCCTTACTTAAAATTCTACTTTTCTGCTTAATCATGTTTTTCATGTTCCCGCCTTGTCTCGTAAAATTATTTCTATTTCCAAATTATGTCTCGATAATAATGCTTTTAATTTATCACCTTCTTTCCCTCTTCCTTCGTTGTGAAGGATATTCAAACGGGAGCAGTTCTTCTTTAAGGTTAAACTAAATCTGACGTCTATTAATGGCTTCCTTCTCGTTATGTTGTTCACTCTTCTTCAGTTTCTTTTACGTCACATTAGTAATACTTTCAAGTTAAAAATTCTTTTTTCTTCTTCTTTCATTGTAACTCACGTGATTGTAACAAAAGTCACAAGTTACTCTTTTCTACCAATACAATTCAATCTTTTAATCCTTTGATGTGATTTATAGTGATGTATCGACGTCCTCTATTTTTTCTTTTGATGCGTATAAATACAATATCATATTTGTTGATCATTTTTCAAATATACATTTGGTTTTATCCTTTTAAGCATACAAATGATGCTCTCTCAATTTTTTCTCACTTCAAAAACCTAGTCGAAAAATATTTCAATCGGTTCATTAAAACAATCAATAGTGACAATGGGGGGGGGAATATATTGGGCTTCGTCCTCTTCTCGCCTCCTAGGGTATTCAACACCTCACCTCTCCGCTTCATACACCTGAACACAATGGATACTCTAAGCGTCGTCATCGTCATATTGTTGAGACTGGACTCTCCTTACTCGCCCACTCTTCTATGCCTAAAACTCACTGGCCTCTCGCCTTTGCAACTGCTTGCTATCTCATAAACCGCATGCTAACACCTACCCTCAACTTACATTCACCTTTCTTTCTTCTTCACAAACATCACCGTAATTAACTTAAATTATGTAGCTTTGGTTGCTTGTGTTATCCTTGGTTACGTCCATATACATCTCACAAACTTGACTCACGCTCTTCACCTTGTGTCTTTGTTGGTTACTCCGCCACACAAAGCGCATATTATTGCCTTGATCATACTTCAAACAAAATCTATACTTCCCGGCATGTCAATTTTATCGAAGACAAGTTTCCATTTGCCTCGCAATCTTAATCTTCTTCTTACCCTACCAGTGATGAATGGTGTACCTTTGTTCTTCCACTTCTTAATATTCCCCATACCTTACCGTCTGCCTCTACCCACCCTCTTACTCCTTCGCCTCCAGCTTCTCCCCTTACCGAGCCCAATCAACCCACTACTAAACCAAGCCACCCTACTGCCGAGCCAGCCTCACATTCATCTGTCGAGCCCTCTTTAGCAGCCCTTATTTCCCCAACACCTCTTCCTTCTGCCGCCAACACTGCCCCATTCCCATGATCACCTTCCCTACCCCCTCCCCCACCCCCTCTCCTTCCCCGCAAACCTGTGACCCGATCACAAAATAATATACACAAACCTGTGACCAAATTAAACCTTCAAGCTTCTCTCTCTGACCCCTCGACCGAATCATCTACCGTTGCCCAGGCTCTCAAAAGTCCTATATGGCGTAATGCCATGCAACATAAATTTGATGCTCTCCTCCATAATGGGATCTTGTTTCACCTTCTCCGTCCCAAAATCTTGTTGGTTGTAAGTGGGTATTTCGCACAAAGTACAAACCTTATGGTTATGTTGATCGCTATAAATATCATCTTTTTGCTAAGGGCTTTCACCTATGTCCTGGTATTGATTATTCAGAAACATTCAGTCCAGTTGTTAAACCTGCTACTTTTCGAACGATTCTCACTATTGCTACCATTCGAGGTTGGTCTCTTCATCAAGTTGATATTAACAATTCTTTCCTTCAGGGTTCTCTCACATGAGGACGTATTTAGGGTTCAACCTCCAGGTTTTTCTGACTCATCTCATCCATCTTTTGTTTGTAAATTGAAGAAAGCTATTTATGGTTTGAAACAAGCTCCACGGTCGTGGTATAATGAGCTTCGCTCCTAACTTTTATCTTTTGGATTTACAAACTCAGTTTCTGATTCATCCCTTTTTACATTACATCATTCTCTTGGTCTTATTTATCTTCTGGCATATGTTGATGATATTATCATTACTTGGTCTCATAATTGTCTTCTTAGTTCTTTCATGCATCAACTTTCTTCCCGCTTTTCTCTCTAGGATCTTAGCTCTCTTTCTTTTCTTTTGGGTGTTGAAGTTCTTCCTGACCCAAATGGCATTCTGCTAAGTCAACAAAAATATATTCAGGATATTTTGATTCGTTCACACATGACAGAGGCTAAACATGTGTCTACTCTTATGGCACCGGATGTTCATCTTTCTCTACATGGCGGCACTGACATCTCTAATCCTACTGAATATCGTGCTATTTTTGGTAGTTTACAGTATCTCTCTTTAAAAAGGCTTGATATATCATTTGTCGTTAATCGATTGGCTCAATATATGCATAGGCCAACTGAAAGATCATTGGGTTTCTCTCAAACGCCTTCTTCGTTATCTTGCTGACACTATTTCTAAAAGTTTTCTTCTTCGTCGAGATTCTCCTCTCTCTCTCTTTTCATGCCTTTACAGATGCTGATTGGGCACGTGATAAGGATGGTTATATTTATACTAATGGTTATATTGTTTATCTTGGTAAAAATCCTATCTCTTGTACTGCTCGCAAGCAACGCAGTATTGCCAGGTACTCGACAGAAGATGAATATCGTGATGTTTCCTCTACGTCAGCAGAGGTTATTTGGGTTCATAATCTTCTCAGCGAACTGTGTCATTCGGCTGTTGCACCTCCAGTTGTTTATTGTGATAATTTAGGTGCTACCTATGTTGCTGCAAATCCTAAATTTCACTCTCGCGTGAATCACCTTGCTATTGATTAACATTTTGTTCGTCAACATGTGCAAAATAAAACTCTTCGCGTTTATTTTATCTCCGGTAATGATCAGCTTGTGGATGAACTTACAAAACCACTTGGCAAATCTCGGTTTCCTGATCTTATATTCAAGATTGGTCTCACTACACGATCGTACATCTTGCCGGAACATGTTAGAGATAAAGGAGTTTCATCAAATATTTAGTTAAAGTTGGTATTGAGCCAACTTAGAAAAGTTATCTTAGTTATATGTATTTCCAATTATAATTATATTACTATTTGTTTTGGTAGAAAAAACAATAGAGTAGAATCTTAACTTTGTTTAGTGTGTGGATTGGACAATAAGGAGGGGACTGTGGAATTCGACTATATGGAACAAAAGTACGAAAAAGAGATAATGACACCACGATTTGTTAACGAGGAAAACCTTGGAGGTGACAACCTCTTTGGAAAAAACCCCGGGAGTTAGGTCTCCAACCTTAAAAGTTTCACTATAATGATCACAAATACAACTTTGGAAGATAATGGAGAGGATTACAATAGCTTGTGTGTAGAGTGTGTGCGTGTGAGCATTAGTGTATGTTCCGTCTCCATTTTCCCTTAAATACAAGTAAATATGAAGCAGTCAATACGGTTCCTACAATCTCGGGATTTTGGCTTATCCTTTCAACCTCCGTGAGACCAAGTCGCCCTAGCTGTTGAAGGTCTGTTGAACGTGCTGGAGAATATCCCGCATTCCTCTCTTAATTACCGAAAAATAAGAATAAGAATATTAGGAAATATTGAATAAGTAAATATTAAAACAATACTTACAGAGTAATGACATCTTGATATGCAGGATCAACTGAAGATGTCACCATGTTGAAAAATACCCACAACAATTTGTCCCCAAAAACATTTGACTATGCTGGCAACTGAAGAGGCAAAATGTTTTTCTCCTAATTAACCGTTCTTCTTCTAATTTACTTCAATGCGACGATTAGGGATACGAGGCGGCTAGAAGAGGAGAGTCTTTATAGGAACTGATAACCGTAATTCTGGATAACCCTTGTTATCATCAAATCTTCTCAAAATTCTCATCCCAATCTGACGTCTCTTACTATATTACGTTGAGAGTAACCCTAAAGAGTGCAGCTTTTATCCCTCTTCTTCTTAATACATAGTTACGAGGTTCTCAAAAGAGTGAGTCAGAATCAATATGCTTATTGAATTGTTGACTCTATAAAATCCATGCTAACATATATCCTTACATGCAGTGACTCTATCCGGCTTTACGACAAGCGATATTGTGGCCAAATACAAAGGTAAGACGAAAGCGGAAGAAGATATACCAGAGATGGATAAGATTATTTCGAAAAGAAAAAGGGTGGAACAGATCTCCGGCGTGGAGAAACAAGTTTGGAATGAAGAAGTGTTGGAAAATCAGGTAAGAGTTGATTTGATTCGTTGGCACATTGATCCTCTTTTTAAAAATGCTTCTTTTTGTTGATGATAGATTGTCTCGATGGCTAAGCTAATGTCCAAAGAAATTAGGACATTGATGGAAAAATGCGATACCTATGATATGAGTAGGGTTGAATATGAGAAGGATTTGAAAGAAGCTGCAAGTATAATAAGGGAAAGGGGATTGGAAATCAGAGACAAGAATGAAGAGATACTAAAATGGCGGATAGGCTTGCAAGTGTTGACATCAGTCATGAAAGGGAGATAGAATTACTTAGGGATGACTTGGTACATGAGACTGCAAAAGCAGTCTTTGAAACTAGAATCCAAATGATTGAGGAATATCAGGCAGGAGAGCATGTGAATTGGAACTTGAATGAAGAGAAAATGCTTTGCAGCGGATCCATGAGGAAAAAGCGATCGATGATTTCAAGGATCTGGAACAGGCTGGTGAGGATATTGACATGGGGTGATTTTCAGAAGTTTGGAGAAGTTAGTCCCAGAGCAATACCTGCGACGGATGCCACCTGAAAAGGTAAAATAAATTTGCTCTTGTTTTTTTTGATGATGTTACTGGGGTGGAATCCCTTAAAACAATTTTTATTTTCGTTTGGTTATGTAATGGGTCCATAAGGACCAAAGACAATCTTTTTTACGTGTTGGGTTGGTCCAACACTTTTGCACTTTTATTGTTGGTAGCTTGGATATTTTATGGTTACTTTAATCTGGTTAACGTTTAGTAGTTTTCAAGCATGTCAAGGCTTGTTTCTTTTTGGATTAGATTTTTCTTTGGATGATTCTTTGTTATGCTCATAAGGTGACATGATAGTATGCCAAAATGGTAGGTACTTAAGATGACACGTATATGCCATAAACCGTAGATACTTCAGATGACACGTATATGTCATAACCATAAGAATAATACGTAAGATCAATCATCCAACTGAGAGGGAATGGGTAAGCTATACGAGTTTACCCATATAGGCCCACCCCACACCTCAATTAGAGAGATAACTTGCGCTCCAGGCGAAGGTGTGGTAACCTAATATCTTAAGAAAGAGGTAATTAACTCTTTAAACCTTAGAAGGGATTGTGTACCTTTACTTGAGAAGAGATGGTCAGTCTCTAACGGAGGAGAAAACGTTGTTCTTTGCGCGCATTCGACATGTCCCCATGTAAATATGTCATAACTCATAAGACAGAAACATGTTAAAACGGACGCCAACTAAGGTTGACGTCTCTCCACAAAGTACGTTAGTGACATCTTAATTTGTAAAGAATTAAAAAGGTGCATAGGAACAAAGAAAGGTTGCAACGAATTAAAAGACGATCCATACCTGGAAAGATGAGTTCATGGGGAATTTTGTTTAAACGTAATACCTTTTAAGATGAATGGCGTTCCAACTTCGCGGTATCATTTGGCCATCCAAGGTTGCCAGGCGATATGCTCCTTTCCCAGCTTGTGCATCTATTAGGTAGGATCCTTCCCATTTTGAGGCGAGCTTGCCTGCATTGGGCTCCTTGGTATTTTGGAATGCCTTTCATAGGACTAAGTCTCCTACTTGAAACCTTCTAATCCTTACGTTTTTGTTGTAAGATCTGGCTACCCTTTGTTGATATGCTGCCATGCGAACTTTGTCCATGTCCCTCAGTTCGTCCACGGTATCTAGGTCATGTATCAAGATGTCTTTATTATGTTCAGATGTCAACAAACTGTATCTTGCCGTAGGTACAAGGACTTCTGCTGGAATAAGCGATTCGGTTCCAAATACAAGTGAATAGGGGTTTGACCGGTAGCATTCTTAGATGTCGTCACTGTCGGCCCATAGAACCATTGGTAACTCTTACGCCCATCGTCCTTTCTTACGGTTGAGTCTCTTTTTAAGTTGCTTATGATTATTTTGTTGCTAGACTCGCCTGTCCATTGGCTTGAGGGTGAACGAGCGAAGATGTCACCATCTTAACACCCCAAGATGTCAAGAAATCTTGGGTTCTCTTGCTAATGAATTGAGAGCCGTTGTCACAAATTATCTCGATGGTATTCCAAATCGGTGAATATGTTTCTTTTGATAAAAGATATAACTTCTTTGTCACGGACTTGCACGTATGCCTCGGCTTCTACCCATTTAGAAAAGTGAGTCTGTCATAGCCAATAGAAATACTCTTCCACATGGTGCCCTGGGCAATTTTCCTACTATGTCCATTCCCCAAACCATAAAAGGCCATGGAGACGGGATAGGATGTAGCGGTTCAGTGGCCGTGGTGCAGATGTCCCCATGTCGTTGACAGAATCACATTTCTTTGCGTAGTCAATGGCGTCTTTTCTCATTGTGGGCCGAAATAGCCCATTCTAAGAGCCTTAGTATGTAGACTTACGCCCCGGTATGATTTCCACAATCTCCTTCGTGCGGCTCCTTGAGAACTGATGGGCTCTATCTCGCTTCTAGACATCTTAAGTAGTGACTGACAGATTTTCTAAACAAGAGGTTATCGATAATTAAATATTTAGAAACTCTTACCCTGAATGCTCTAGTATTTTTCTCCTCAGCTGGGATCGTATCATCTAAGAGATACTTGATAATAGGAGCTGTCCAAGAAATTGCTGATGGAGAGGAAGGTATGTCGACATCTAGAGCGAACATCTCAAGATGATCAATTCTTTGGGATGTCAACATGCACAATTGGGATACTTGGTTTGTGAAATGCTTTTGAAGGCCGAACCCAAGTTTGCCAGAGCATCGCTTGAGAATTTTCTTCTCGTGGGATTTGTTCCAAGGAAAATGATTTGAATTTGGCCGAAAGAATTTTTACGATTTCCAAATATGTCGTCATCTTAGCATTTTTTGCTACGTAGGACCCGTTGTAGTGGTTAACAATTAGCAAGGAATCCATGAACACCCGGATATGCTTGACATCTAAGTCCGGGCCGCAGCTTAAACCCGCAATTAGTGCCTCATACTCTGCTTCATTGTTGGTAGCCTTGAAGCTGCATGTGATAGATTGTGGTATTATGTCCCCTTGTGGTGATTTTAGTACAACTCCAAGACCTGTACCTCTCATGTTGGAAGCACCGTACGTGTAGAGAGTCCAAATTTTTAGGATGTCATCATCTTGAAGTTCTTTGTACTTCCAATTCCACCTCTTGTTGCGGGGGTTGGTGAAATCGGCCACAAAATCGGCTAGGGCTTGGGATTTTATTGCGGTTACGGGCTCGTACTTGATGTCGTATGTGCTTAATTGTACGAGACCATTTCGCCATTCGACACGACATCTCTGGTTTTCTCATAACATTCTTAATAGGATAGTTAGTGCGTACAATTATTGTATGTGTTTCAAAATAGTGCCTTAATTTAATAGAAGCGATTATCAAAGCTAAAATTAATTTTTGTAAATGAGAATACCTGGTCTCTGCATCTAAGAGTGTCTTACTTATATAGTAGATGGGTTGCTTGATTACCATCTCGTTACGTCACCAAGGCTGCGCTTACGGCGCCTTCGGACACTTGCTAGGTAGACGTAAAGATGTTCTTCCTTCGAGGTTTGGCCAATAAGGGAGGTGTCGACGGGTAAGTTTTGAGTTCCTGAAAGGCTTCTTCATGTTTGGTCCTCCCATTGGAACTTCTTGTTCTTTCTTAAGATGACGTAGAAAGGTTTGCATCGATGCGAGGATTTTGAAATGAATCGGTGAGTGCGGCAATCTTTCCCGTCAATCTTTGGGACGTCCTTAATGACAGTTGAGGTGATGACGGGTTGATAATAGCACGTATCCGTTGCAGGCGGCTTCAATGCCTATTTTAGTAACCATGTAACCCGAAACTTCCCGGCCTTCATTCCAAAGTTGCATTTAGGTGGATTAAGTTTCATATTGAAACAATCCAAGATGTCAAAAGCTTGAGAGAGGTTGCTTATGTGATCCTCGGCTTTCTTGGACTTTACTACCATGTCGTCGATGTATACCTCCATTGTGTCCCCAATCGATCTTTAAACATTTTGTTGACGAGCCTTTGATACGTTGCACTGCATTTTTTAGTCAGAAGGCATGGCAATATAACAATAAATACTGTGGGTGTTATGAAGGCGGTGTCCTCTTGGTCGAGATGGTTCCATCTGGATTTGTTGAAATCCGAGGACGCGTCCATGAATGTGAGGAGTTCATGTCCGGAGGTGGCATCAACTAACGAATCTATGTGCGGCAAAGGGAAAGGATCTTTTGGGCGAGGCTTTATTCAAGTCGGTGAAGTCGACACAAACTCGCCATTTCCCGTTTCTCTTCTCTACCACAACCACGTTTGCTAACCATCTTGGATAATCGACCTCCCGTATCATGTTGGCTTTGAGTAAGCGCTCTACCTCTTCCTTGATGATCGATTTACGGTTTTACGCAAACTTCCTACGTTTACGGTGCACTTGGTTTAAAGCTAGGATCTACGTTAAGTTTGTGAGTGATGACATCTTTGTTGATGCTGTCATGTCATCATGCTTCCAAGCGAAACTCTTTATTCTTCTTCTTAATAGGTCCACAAGCTTCTCTTCTATATCGATGGGATGTCGGTGCCAATAAGTACTTTGATGTCCGGGTTGGAAGGGTCTAGCAATACTTCTTTCACATCATCCTCCCTAGCTTCCAGGACTTCACATACTTTCCTCGGTAATTGCTATGCTTGTTTTGGAGATGTCGACGCCTTCATTGAAGTTTTATAACATTCCTTGGCTACTGTTGATCCTTTGTAAATCTTAGCGACGCCCCAAGGTGTTGGGAACTTCACACACTGATGGTAAGTGGAGGGTACGACCTTCATTCCATGAATCCAAGGTCTTCCAAGAATGACATTGTAAGATGTTGCGCAATCAATTACGCAGAACCGTTCCATGGTGTTGAGGCCCTTTGAGTATATTGGAAGTTTTATCTCCCCACCATTTCTTTGACTTCACCACTGAAGCCTACCGGCACCGAAGACTTCTTAACGATCTCCGATTCGGGGATGTTCATTTCCTTAAGGGTACCCAACATAATAAGATTGACAGAGCTGCCCCCATCAACCAGGATACGCCGTATTGTACAGGTTAGCGATCTGCAAGGAAATAACTAGACCGTCGTGATGGGGTTCTAGCGGAGTTCTCTCGATCGCTTTCATCTAAGGTGATTGGATCTGGCGAGGGTGTCGACATCCTGGGCTGTCTTTACGGCTTCTCCTCTTTTGACTCCTTAGCATGTCGTTTTGCGGCGAATAGGATGTTCCACATATTTCGAGCCTCAACGATGAAGTTGATCACCTTTGTTGATCTTTGGGGGAAAGCTGGTCTTTCGGCTTCATGAGGAGCTTCCGCATTTTTAACCTTCTTCTTTACGGATCCCAACATGACTCCTTAAGATGTCCTTTCGAGAGCAAGTAATCCGATCTCCTTTCTTAGCGCGATGCAATCTTCGATAACGTGTCCAAAGTCTTCATGGTAAGCGCACCATTTTGATTTGTCACGCCATCCTGTGGCTTTGTCCGTTTTCTTTGGCCATCTGGCTTTGTCCCCAAGGTTGCCCGTTGCACAAAGTACACTGAAATGACAACGTAAAAACAATAATCGAAATGTTAGGCACATTATCATTATCTTCATCCTCACCGTCTATTGAATTAATTTTGCTAGTGTCAATTCTCGGATAAGGATTGGAACGGTTGTTCTGCGGTGGGACGATTCGGTCTTTCTGTCGGGATGGTCATATGTCGACATCTTGGATGATGACTTCGATCTTCGCAGGCTCATCTTCCTCCGAGTCTTATGAATCTCAATGCCCTGCTCGACTTCTTCCAACCGCTTACAAGGAGTCATCACCAAATCCCGATAGTACTTTGTGAATCTTTCTTCACCCCATTTTGAATGCTTCTGGTACATCGACATGTCAAGATTGGGAATTTCTAGCACTTTCTTATTGAACCGGTGGACATAATCCTTTAGAGTTGCATTAGGCTGCTGGGTCACATAGTAGAGATCACTTGTCAATATTTCAAATTGTCGACTGCATGAGAATTGGTTATAGAACATGTTGATGAGTGGGCGTATGAACCAATTGAACCTAGGGGTTGCCTAATCAGCCATTTGAGAGCTGGTCCAGACAAGGTGGATCCAAATACCCTGCATAAGCAAGCCTCCCGGAATTGAAGCGGAATATGGATTATGTCCATCTTTTCTTGATAGTGTGCAACATGCTCCTCTGGGTCCGTGGTGCCGTCGTACAACTTCATAGATGGTACACTGAAACGCTTCAGGATGTCGACATTTGCAATTCTTTCAGGATCAAGCCAGGGATTGATTGTAACAGGTTACGCGTCACCGGTTGAATTGGGAGTTACGCACAGCACGTTCATTATCGGCTCTACTGAGATCCTGCATCTGTTTGGCTAGTGGGTTTTCTGCAAAAGGGTCGCCCATAGGAATACGATTGAAATTATTATTATTAAAAAGATTATTTAGCAAACCGAGTTGTCCGTAGTAGTCGTAACGGTAGTGTTGTCAATGAATGGGATGAGCGGGGTGAATCTGCGGAAGATGGCGTCAATGGGGTATCCCCGGGCAAGGATGTCGACATCATTAAGGATGTCAGCGGATGAGTTTGAGGAGGACTGCCAATTGGGATGAATTCATTCTGGAATGTAGATCCTCCGGTGTTGTCAAAGTTGAGAACCCTTGCACGAAGTGGAGATATGTTGTCAAGCCGAGACGCGATGAGCTGTTGATCTTTCTGCATCTTAATCATGGAATTGGTCGGCACCTTCGAGCCGTTCTTTGTCTTCTGATCCAACTTTTGATTCAACTCGGTCAGATACTCCGGATGTCAGCATCTACGTTGGAAGAGGTTGTCCCCTTTTGTGGAGTCTTCGTAGGTTGAGTTGGCTGAGGTCCGGTCTGAGGAGGTAGTGGTAACAAGCTGGTTCTGCCTCCTGATGTCGTAGCAACAACGGGACCTTTGCCGGCAGCGGACACATTGGGGGGGTGCAGACATAGTGAATTTGACTAGAAAATGATCCAAATAATCGATAAACCACGAGGCCCCTCGGTGGGCGCCAAATTGTTTTGGTAGAAAAAACAATAGAGTAGAATCTTAACTTTGTTTAGTGTGTGGATTGGACAATAAGGAGGGGACTGTGGAATTCGACTATATGGAACAAAAGCACGAAAAAGAGATAATGACACCACGATTTGTTAACGAGGAAAACCTTGGAGGTGACAACCTCTTTGGAAAAAACCCCGGGAGTTAGGTCTCCAACCTTAAAAGTTTCACTATAATGATCACAAATACAACTTTGAAAGATAATGGAGAGGATTACAAGAGCTTGTGTGTAGAGTGTGTGCGTGTGAGCATTAGTGTATGTTCCGTCTCCATTTCTCCTTAAATACAAGTAAATATGAAGCAGTCAATACGGTTCCTACAATCTCGGGATTTTGGCTTATCCTTTCAACCTCCGTGAGACCAAGTCGCCCTAGTTGTTTGAAGGTCATGTTGAACGTGTTTTGGAGAATATCCCGCATTCCTCTCTTAATTAAAAAATAAGAATAAGAATATTAGGAAATATTGAATAAGTAAATATTAAAACAATACTTACAGAGTAATGACATCTTGATATGCAGGATCAACTGAAGATGTCACCATGTTGAAAAATACCCACAACACTATTATAATAAGGAGAAATTTGTTAAAATTCAATAAGAATTAGGACTTATATGTTTTGAGTATAAATATGAATATTTAACTTATATAAACTTTGAGACAATAATACATAATATATTTTGCTCTCCACAACCTTTTGAGTGTTTCCCTTCATGTAATTCCTTCACAACCTATCCATAACATTTTCACATATCTTTTAATATATCTTCTATAAATGATGTTCTCAAATAGTTTATCCTTCTCAGAACCTGCATCTTATTTTTTTGATATCCTCTTACTCTGAACTTTGGAAACTAATTAATGGAAATTAATTATTCATGAAAAATTTTGTCAAAAAAGAAAAATAAATTAAAATTAAATTTTAATTATATTTATATTAGAACATCAATAACATTTTTGTTATAATTCATAAAAATATTTTAAAAAATTCCATCATTTTTTAT